>OX383269.1:7600005-7879241 GCA_947522985.1 Lithophane socia
CCATATTCTCTAATTTTTTAACCAAAATAGGAACAGATACTGTGTCAAATGCTTTAGCTAAATCTAGGTAAATGGCTACGGTCTTTTTTTTATTATCTAGTTTGTTGACTATGTGATTTGTTAGTTCGTGGACGGCTTCAGCTGTTGACCTGCCAGATCGAAAGCCAAACTGTGATGGAGATAAAAGAGAATTTTGTTCAAGGAATTTAGTAAGTCTGGTGTTCATTAATCGTTCTAAAATTTTTGACAAAGTTGGTAGTATGGATATTGGTCTATAGTTATTGACACAGTATCTGTCTCCGGACTTGAATATGGGTACAATTTTTGATTTTTTAAAAGCCAGCGGAAATATTCCAGTAGAGAATGAGAGATTGCATATGTATGTAAGTGGAGGAACAATAATATCACAAAAACGTTTTAAAAATGATCCAGATATATCATCAACGCCAACTGCACACTCATTTTTTAAATTCATAATTAAGGCCCGTATTTCTTCTTCATCAGTAGGAAGAAGAACAAAGGAATTTTGAAATGAATTAGTTGGTTGACTATCGGGTTCTACATTAGGAAAATTAATATTTTGTGAGAGTAATTTTTCTGACAATGTTTTACCTACGGTTGCAAAAAATGAATTTACTCTATTAATTGATTCAATAGGATTGTCTATTGAAATGAGCTGTGTGGATTGCTGTTTGGTTTTATTAGTATAGGTAATATTTTTAATTGCTTCCCAAAGTTTTTTGTTGTTTTTCCCTGCTTTTTTAATGATATCTTGTTCGTAACTTTGTCTAACTTTCTTTAATATATCGTTGCAAAAAATCCTGTATCTTTTGTAAGTGCAAAGTACTACCTCATTATCTGGATTCTTAATGGTTTTAATATGTAATTGATCACGATTACGCATGCATCTTAATAGACCCGGTGTTATCCGAGGCTTCAAAATTATTTTGCGTCTAGAAGTCGGGATTAGTTTTGTGTTATCATTTATAGCTTGACCTAGAGAGTCTACAAAAAAATTGGTTGCCTCGTTAACATCTGTCATGTTGAAAATCTTTTCAAAATCTATGTTCTTCATGTACGTTTCAAGTCCTGTGTCATCTATTCGTTTAATAGTTTTAGGGGCTTGGATTTTGTTAAGTGTAGAGTCTAAAAATAGTATAACGCTATTGTGGTCAGTAACCGAAGTTTGAGCAACATAACAAAACGCTGATAATCTTGTCTTTAACATTATATGATCTAGACACGTGCGACTATGAGTAGGAATCGTGTGAGCTGGAAGCATACCATGAGAAGCGATAAGGTTTAGATATGCGTAGGATCTATTATCTTGGGAATTTTCAATAATGTCAATATTAATATCGCCGACTAATATGATATTTTGAAAGGATGACAGATTGTTTAAACAATCGTTAAGGGATATTAAAAAGTTATCGATATTTTTATGACTAGGTGGTCGATAGACAGCAACAATTACAGTGTTTGAGTTTATTTTTAAAATAAGGCAATTTGAGTCGACAATTTCTGGTTCATCAATACTATACTGGTCTATATTTTTGCAGTAAATGACCACGCCTTCATTTTGAGTTTGGTTATTGCGTGTAGTAAAAGAAATATAACCATCGAATTCAGGAACGGTAGGATTTCGCTGCAACCAGCATTCGGTGAGAACAATAATATCCCAATCAACTTTAGACCTTGCGAGTAATATTTGGAAGTTGGGAGTGTTGCAATTAATACTCGAATTAATCGTATTAATCGAAGCGTGTAAACATTAAGTCTTTTGTTGTTATATTGTGATTCTTGATCGTGGCAGAAGTATGGCACGTCTATTATTGCTGCGATTTGCTAAAGAAGAGCGAAAACAAAGTAGTTCGCGAATTGAAAGACGCCACCTTGCGGGACGTTAGGAACTCATTGCAGTTGCCAGAGAGAGTGCTATTGATAGTTGCTCACAATAATCTAAAACTCTTATTTTCTTGTATGTTACCTATTTTTTATTATTTTATTTATTTATTTATTTAACCATTTATGCACACATATAAATACAGACAAGAAGAAAGGAACAGAAAAATTCGTACAAAGGCAATGCTTATTTCTAAAGAAATCTCTTCCAGCATACCTGTGTTATGTGAATAAAGTCCAAAAATATGGGATGCTAGAGAAAAATAATTACCTATGTAATTTATAAACAGCAGGTACTCGTGTGTGTAGGTAATATTCTAAAATGATCATAATTATGCAAAATGATTTTTCTTGTAAATGCCTAGGTACCTTAAAGTATTTTTTACCCTTAAAGTATTTAAGTAGGTACCTACTTGGTACCTACTTAAATACTTAAAAAAAATCCGACCTACCTATTGATTATTTTATATTAAAATAATACAACTACATTTGTCTTGTGAAACAATTTACAATATGATGTACCTACTTATAAAATAATATGGTAATGTTTTATTTATTCTAATATTTACAATAATTTTTAAATAGCATTGCGAATTTACTATGTATGGTTTACCAAACGCTTCTATAAACAATATATATCTTATGTATAGTTACAATAGCCTTGGACAAGTGTTTATAAACCGCTTAATATAAAATGGTCCCTAAAATTAAGAATTGTAACGCTCAAAAGGCGTTACTCAATTTAGTCGCATAATAGTCGATAAAAAATAGAGGCGTCAAGTGCTGGGACGAAGAGCACCGTTCCGTATTTGATAGTCACCGTAACATGATGTCCACTTACGGTAATACGCAATACCAATGTTATGAAATTATCAGTTGTCATCAAAGTTCGGTGTACAACTGAAGCCAATTAGTCACTGACAATGAAAAAGATAGCCAATAGCCCTGCTGATGTCATAGAGAAAGTTGGAGGTGCAGTCTGGCCAAGAAGAGCAAAGCTGAAAGCGGCCTACGTGTATCTACAGGACATGGCACGCCGATCACTAAACTGGGAAATAACATGCTATATCTAGATCAGTGGCGGATTAAATGTGCCCTAGGCAAGCACCTCATCGACGCCACCAAGCGGCCATATTACATTAAAAAAAAAAAAAATTGGTCTCTTTCTATTTATTTGTACCAAGTTTCATCACAATCGGTTCAGTAGTTTATTGCATGAAGAAGTATGATATACCTATACACACAGACACACTTTCGCAGCTGATATAATATTAGTAGGGATAATTAGGTAGGACAGGGAATATGTGATGAAAGTCAAGAAAGCAAAAGGGACCAAATGAACATGGAAATCCATCCGATCTGACTGTGTGTGTTGACAGATGATCGTTTCTTATCATTAATTCACTTAAATCAGGCGATGTATAAATAATCAAGAAGGCGGAACACGCTTCGGAAGCTCTACATCTCCATAGAATTAAATATTTTTTTTATTTTGGCTATTAATTTTATACAAAATGTTAATATCAGATACGGGGGAACACACAGAACGTGTTTGTTCCTGTTTCATGTCTATTTCTGATAAAACTACTGTACCTATCAATTTACACGAAATTTTGCAAATAACATTATGAATAGTTAAGTAATATAACAAAACCGTTTGTTTGTGAGTCCTACGTAACATTTTCATATTATTGAAACTCAAACTGGAGCCGTTTTTGTGAGTTTGCCATCGATCACTAATAATAGTGATCGATGGAGTTTGCGTATTATGACTTTGAAAATTCATACGCTTGACTTTGAAAATTCACATCCTATAGTCGACAACAGCCAAAATAATATAGAAAATAAAAAATATAAAAGATTATTTATACTAGCTGTTGCCCGCGACTTCGTCCGCGATCCAGGATGAAAAGTAGCCTATGTGCATAATTTCATTCAAATCCGTTCAGCTGTTTTAGAGTGAAAGCGTAACAAACAAACAAACTCACTGTCATATTTATAATATTAGTTAGGATAGCACTTTGCCCACGACTTCGTCCGCGTGGAGTTCGTACTTTCCTCTAAAAACTTCTTGAAACATAGTTTTAGAAAATTAATATCCCCTTTTACGGGGTAGTTTAGAAAAACAAAAAATCAAGTAATAAAAACTAAAACCCAACTACGACTTAAAAGGTATAAACAAGACACCACAGACAGACAAATTAAAAATCCGGAGTCACACGTAATCTGTTCGATTTATGCCCTAGAACGTGTGACTCCGGATTTTTAATTTGTCTGTCTGTGGTGTCTTGTTTATACCTTTTAAGTCGTAGTTGGGTTTTAGTTTTTATTACTTGTTTTTTTTTTTAATTCTTTTGGGGTTATAATATATATATTTTTGAAATGTGCTCATTAAGCCCTTTCATTTGATACGCAACATGGTACGAATAAACTAATTTTTTTTTTAAGTTCCTTTTTTTTAAGTTTAAGTTTTAAGTTTAAGTTTTAAGATAGGAGGAAACAGATGAACATACATACATACATACATACATACCGGTCAAAATCATAACCCTCCTTTTTTCTTCGCCGTAGTCGGGTAAAAAATTACAAACATTATCATTTACTTAGATAAGTATTCGTGGCAAGTTTCAAGTCTATTAACTCAAGGAATAAGATTTTTCCCCCCTTTTCACCCAAAAGGTCCATAGGTCAAATTTCCAAAATTCCTTTCCTACTGGATGCCTACGTCCTAATATCTATCTGTGTGTTTCAGCCCAATCCGTTCAGTAGTTTAAACTGTGATATAGACTACCCCTTTTCACCCCGTTAGGGGTAGATTTTTGAAAATCCCTGTTATACTTTATTATTTATTTTTGGTTTTAAGTATTTATACTGAGTTTCGAGTTAATCGGACCGCTCGTTAAAATTTTCTATACAAACTTCAACCCAATCCCCGTTTAGGGGCTAGTTTAGAAAAACTAAAAATGATAAACTTTATAACTTACTTAGATACGTATTCTTGCCAAGTTTCAAGTCTATTAACTCAAGAAATAAGATTTTTCTTACAAACTTTGCCCCCGTTTTTCACCCCCTTAGGGGTAGAAATTAGGAGACTGAACTCGTGAGGGAGAGGCAAAGTTTGCGCCCTCACGCCCCTAACCGCCGCCGTTGGAGACACCCTGGGCGTCGGGAATCCCAGGCGGATTCCCGGCCACCATAGGGCGGGCTTGCGGGCGGCGAGCAATGGGTAGCTCGCCGTCCGACAAGGACCAGGCCCGGCCCGATGGCGCGTCGTGTTCCACGTGCTCCTCAAAGAGATGTCAGCACAATTGGCGGGGTCCGCTAGGACCGATGCCTGTTAGGGTTGCGGGAAAGTTCGAAAAGGATACCGGGACCTTAGCAAGAGGCAACTGAAGGAACACGGGTGGGTTTTAGTCAGTAAAAGTTTGACACGCCCTTCCGCTTCGCCCAGAGTGGGAGAAGTCATTGGATGAATTCCCAACCTCAAAAAAAAAAAAGTAGATATTCGGAAAATCCTTTCATATCGGATGCCTACGTCATACAAAGAACACACCCTCCAAGTTTCAGGTCTCTACGATCAGCGGTATAAGCTGTGCGATGATCCGTCATCCGTCAGTCAGTCAAAGCATTTTATATGTATAGATGAATAGGTTGGTACGCACGGCTTCACATCAACCTATACATTTCCAGTTTATGCTGATCTCGCATTGTGTAGGATTTCCGTACGCAAGGATCGCCTCGAATGTTTTACATTACAAACAAGTCGCGACCAAAAAAATGTAGGTAATACTATCACCAGTACAGAAATTAAAGGAAATCTTTGTGATCTTGTTTTGAGCATAGACGTCTTTGACTACTTACGCACACTTTTTGTGAACATCAGAATGACTGGCCAAAATGACTTTTTTTTTATTCAACTTTTTCGGTTATAGGTTTTTGCAGTCGGGTTTTTTGTTTTTTAAATCATTTGTTTTATATTGACCGATAGAAACGGGGGAGAGGCTTTATTAGTCAAATAAATAAAATGCAGATAAAACAATTTATTATTTTAAGCAAAACCTAACGAAAATCTAAAATATATTTACATCCTTGATAAGCCTTAATAGTTCTGCATAAGGCTACACCGAAGTCGTCGAATTTCACCAACTTGTGTACAGGAGCTTCAAGTTTCCTCTCTGACATCATTGTAATTAATTCCCTCAGCATTTGCTCTTTGGCACGCTCGCAAGCTATTTGATTCCATGAAGTCATCCAGAATCCATAAAATGTTAAATTTTTAAAAATAAATGCTGTTGTTGGTATAGTCACTGGCTCTTTTGACATACCCCCATACGTGACCATACACCCGTAAGGATGTAACAGTCTCATCAGTTGCAATGCACTTTTCCCTCCAACACAGTTTAAGGCTAGAGAAGGTTTACAAATTATTTTTTCTTTAAAAATAGTGGTTGTTAGCACTTCTTCTTCTGTTAGAACATATGTGGCTCCTAAGGATTTCAAGTAACTCTTTAATTTATCGATTTTACGCCTAGATCTCACTATGTTGACATTTACAACACCCCATGCTTTGCACATTTGTATGACATTTTGACCACATGCACTGTTAGCTCCATTCTGTATGACAACAATATTACTTTGACGCACTGATTTGAAATCAGTTAGCAGTCTATAAGCAGTGCATGGATTGACAGTGAGTGTTGCAGCTTGTACTAACTTCAAATAGTTAGGGATAACTTTCAACACACATTCATTGAATATGGCAAAGTTCCTCCAAGTTCCTTGAGTAGGTGTCGTAATTACAACTTTATTCCCTGGACAAACACGGCTCACATAGCCGCCAACTTCCTCAACAATTCCCACGCCTTCATTACCAAGCACACATGGCAGCGACAACTGGACTGGATATTTTCCTAAAATAAATAGTTATTATGTAGTAGGTAAGTCTGGGGTTAATTAAATAAAAAATAAATAAAAAAATATTATTTCATAAACCCCAGAGGGTTTTTGAGCAAGCATTTGCAGGGCGAAAAGTTGATAGCTGAGCTGAGTAGGTAGGTGCGGCATGGGTATTGTCTTGTTGGCCATAATTTCATTTGCCATAATATTGTTTTCCATAATCGTCCTCAGTCAAATTATTTACTTCCTATTATTATACTAAATTAATAACGTTTGTCATAAACTTATTTATTAGTTATAACTTTTATTTGCCATAAAATTAGTTGCCATAATAACATGTGTCATAATCATTACTTTCTCTGAGTAACACATTACATAATCGATACTTGACATAAGCAACATTTAATAAATTTAGAAGCGTTTATTGTTTTGTACAAAAAAATATATAGATTTAAAGTACCTATGTCATTATGCAAACAAATTATTTGAGTTTTACTTCGCCACTAACCTCGAAAATCCGAGTGAAATATATTAAATTTTCTCGTTAAGGTTAGGTACTTACCTAAGTTTTTGATTTATTTTCTATCATTTTTCCATAAAGTTACGTAGGTACTTACCTTCAATGGTGTTTATATCAGACGGGTTTACTGGTGCAGCTAGCATGCGAACCAGAACATCCTTGGCGCCTAGAGGAGGAAGGTCACTTTCCCTCATCTGTACAACTTTTATAGGATTTCCAAATTCCTTGATAACCAGTTCTTTTGACGTTACATAACGCACCGACCCTGTCAAGTTTAATACAGTTTTTGCTTGATGTTTGAGATTTTTGCATAACATTTTGATTTGTAACAAGCGATTTTTGATGAGAGCGTGTGCCATTATTTTCAGGGCAGTTTCAATTCCAACCATTCAATAATGGCATTGTGGAAGAGACGATCGCTTCCAAATTTCTCGACTCTCATGACACCAAATGCCAAAAAGTAGAATATGAATCACAGAGTACATTTTTATAGAATACTTATTTTACTTTTCTGAAGTTTTCTGTCTATTGAGTGTACGCATCATGCGACCAGTATTGTAATATTCGTTAACGTTTCTATGAGAGTTGAGTCTGTGGGGTTGATTCCACCCTTATGATGGATGGACAATGGGAATTTGATATAAAGATTCTTCTTGTTTCCCACCTGGGCAATGCTATTCTACAGCCAGCACTGTGTGACAGACAAAAACCGGAATAACAACCGAAAGTAAATTTGTTTTTCAAAACATTTGCTCGTAAAGTGGCTCTTATTGAACCGCTTTTAGGTTCATAATGCAGTGTATTGAGCACGCGTGCTTTTTTATTTTATATTACCGCACTAGTGCGGTAATATGCACCTCAGATAACTATTTACTAGTCGGAGTAACGACATTGGCAGTATGGAATGGTCTGGCAATTTGAGAACTTTATGCGACCTACCCAAATGTCCTTTCTTTGGTATTGTTCGTCGAGTCGTTGAGCTCCTTAAGTTCTGAGTTGAGCTCCACTATTACTGACAAATGCTTGCACTGACTGGACAGGTCCACTCAAATCTGTGTGGTTCTTTCCTCAAAAGACCATTTCAGACTCTAATCTACATGGTCCTCATATGGCCTGACCAAGATTATGTCTGGACTTTAAAGGAGACGGTGACCTCTGAGTTTGTTTCGGCCTTTCTTCTCAGAGTAGTCAGATAGGATACGCCGACCTCATCTAGCTTATTTTTACAACTTTTTAATATGACGTGTAAAACTGATTCCAATATCCTATTTACAGAATAAACAATTTCATTTCATTTCGAATTAGTAAGTACTATGATGGCAGCATGGAATTTGTAGGAATTTGTATTTAAGAAATTGGCGTGTGCATTGATCATTAGAATCATCACACACTCGGCTACCTTATCGCGGTCATAATACCGGCTCGAGTGTAATAATCACTAATACAGCACACTTGTATCATAATATACAATTATCCACCCAGGCTTTGGGTGAATTCTCGGACTTCGGACTGGGTTGATGTTGGGTGAAGAATATATCCATAGTCAACAGTTTGTGTTACAGTCTTATGATTTCGCCGTGTCCATCTGTCTGTCTGTCTGTCCGCGACTAAGCTCAGAGACTCTTAGTACTAGAAAGCTGTACTTTGGTATGGGTACCTATACATATAAATCACGCCGACAAAGATGTAAAATAAAATCATGAAAAATATTGTGGGGATGTTTTTTTTCTCGGCTATCCCATAGTGTGGAGTGTCGTTGGAAAGGTTGTTCAAAATATTGTGAGTTTGTCAAAACTATGTATGGGTTCAGTGATCCGTTTGCGAAATATTACGCTTTAAAGTGGTCAATTTTGTAGAGTCGTGTCCCTCCCCTTCCCCTGCCAGTTAAATGGTTGGTTTTGGATATGTGAAAAAATCACGGTAGTGTAGTATATATTTACTATAACGAAATTAAAAGGAAAAACGATCACTGCTAGTAGGCTATACAAGTTACCAAGTAATAATCGACCAACTTACATTTGTAGTTGCAAGATGTTAAGATGATAAGTTTCTTCTTGGGATAAACTTATCCCAACTATAACCCTTCATTGTGCGTGGTTCGACACGCACTTGGCCGGTTTTATTTTTAACTAGTTGAACTGTCAGACGTTGTCCTGTCTTTTGATTATGGTCTTGAGTTCATACAGGTTCATACAAAAAATCCATAGAAAAAGCACTTTGTTTTTCCCAAATTTTCCGTTTTATCTGGCAATTTTTTAAACTTTTCTTTCGATAGTGCCAAATCAGTCCACCGTTCTCAAGTGATGCGCTTACCAACGAACAGTAAAGGCCACCACAAAAAATTAGACACTTGTTCAACGCGTGTTTAATGTCAGTTTTATGTCAAACTCCATACAGAAATGTTATGTGTTAAGGTGTTTAGGCTATACAACTGATAAACACGGTTTTGTGGTATTAAGGTAAGTATTTAATTTTTATTATACAGATAAATTACTCTTAACGGTAAGCACGATGGCAGAGTTAGACCAGCAGGGCTATTGCGTATCTCTGTTGACAGTTCATAGTGATGATCACTTGGCAAAGTGTCTATCGATTAGCTGTCAAACAGTTAGTTTCGTATTGGCTATCTTCAGTGACTAACTAGGATGACGTCATAAGCACTCACTATCGCTGATAGTCACCGTAACACATTTTGACAGATGTTAATGTATCGATACTTACAAAATTGCGATTGCCTAAGCTTAGTGGACATCAAATTGATAATCATTTAGGTAGTCGTAACTTTCGTGAAAGACACTACCTACTCAAAGGAAGTTTTTTAGAGATTCTAGTGATTATCACCGAAGCCGGTATTAATCGAAGCGTGTAAACATTACGTATTTTGTTGTTATATTGTTATTCTTGATCGTGGCAGAAGTATGGCACGTCTATTATTGCTGCGATTTGCTAAAGAAGAGCGAAAACAAAGTAGTCTGCGAATTGAGAGACGCCACCTTGCGGGACGTTAGGAACTCATTGCAGTTGCCAGAGAGAGTGCTATTGATAGTTGCTCACAATAATCTAAAACTCTTGTTTTCTTGTATGTTACCTATTTTTTATTATTTTATTTATTTATTTATTTAACCATTTATGCACACATATAAATACAGACAAGAAGACAGGAACAGAAACATTCGTACAAAGGCAATGCTTATTTTTAAAGAAATCTCTTCCAGCATACCTTTGTTATGTGAATAAAGTCCAAAAATATGGGATGCTAGAGAAAAATAATTACCTATGTAATTTATAAACAGCAGGTACTCGTGTGTGTAGGTAATATTGGTCATAATTATCTAAAATGATTTTTCTTGTAAGTACCTACCTAGGTACCTTAATAAAGTATTTTTTACCCTTAAAGTATTTAAGTAGGTACCTACTTGGTACCTACTTAAATACTTTAAAAAAAATCCGACCTACCTATTGATTATTTTATATTAAAATAATACAACTACATTTGTCTTGTGAAACAATTTACAATATGATGTACCTACTTATAAAATAATAAGGTAATGTTTTATTTATTCTAACATTTATAATAATTTTTAAATAGCATTGCGAATTTACTATGTATGGTTTACCAAACGCTTCTATAAACAATATATATAGTTACAATCTTACAATAGCCTTGGACAAGTGTTTATAAACCGCTTAATATAAATTGGTCCCTAAAATTAAGAATTGTAACACTCAAAAGGCGTTACTCAATTTAGTCGCATAATAGTCGATAAAAAATAGAGGCGTCAAGTGCTGGGACGAAGAGCACCGTTCCGTATTTGATAGTCACCGTAACATGATGTCCACTTACGGTAATACGCAATACCAATGTTATGAAATTCTCAGTTGTCATCAAAGTTCGGTGTACAACTGAAGCCAGTTAGTCACTGACAATGAAAAAGATAGCTAATAGCCCTGCTAAACTTATGCGTTGTAATGTTAACCAGAATCAAGAGTAAAATGGAACTGAATTTCGGGTTCATCCGTAGGGGAACGACTAGAATGGTTTGTAGAGGTGATATTAAAATACTTACTCTTGCATTTTACTTTGCAGAACGAAGAAACCCTTTCTTTAATAAGGCTTAACACCGATTTATGTAATTAATTCTTTATTAAAATAACAAAGCTATCTTTTATTGAAATTTTAACAATCGTCATAACAATTTTAGTGATTTGGAAATTAAGTAGTTACGTTTTTCGTCATTCCTTCGTCTCTTAGAAATCTGTTAACGCGGATATCCAAATCTTTCCGAGCCATTGGTGCGGTGGAACTGAGGGGAGCGATGGCTTCTGGGGATGGCATTTGGAGTTTTGGGATGCGGAAGCGACGGGCTCGAGTGAGCTGCCAGGCTGCGCTTGAGTTTCGCATTGCTCGACCAATCCCTTTACTTTCATCCACTGTTGCCGGAAATGGGCGAGGAGCACTGAAATAAACAATTGTTTTTTTTATTATAAATGTAAGTATAGCTTATTTTTGATGAAAACAATTTGTCTAATCATTTCATTAGTTACAAGGGGCTTGAAACTGGCTGGCAATAAAACTATACACATTGTAGTTAAGGGAGGTAATCGTTAACTTACTATGCCATTGTTATTGATGCGCGTAATCGAGCTGGAGCAATCACAGATGGCAATTCTGCTGAAGAATTTCTCTTTAATCCTGGGAAGAAGATAATGATTGTGATATTTTATCAGTTACGTTACAAAAAAAGGTTGTATACAAACTTAGAGATAACGAAACAAACTACAAGTCGTTTTAAAAGACCTTCAGGTGAAAATTCAGCCCCGTAAAATGAAGCCCGTATTTTAGTATACCTTCCTACGCTAATTTCGTGTTAAATCACCAAAATTGAATGACTCACGTTTCAATCTTTTGTGTGTCATGTCATGGCATCTCATGATTAAGGAATCATTACTGTCGTTGCTACATCTAGACAACGTATATCCAGCTGCGTCTCTGGCATCCAACCAACATGAATGCCATATAACAGCAATAGGAGGTTCTAAATAGTTTAGGAAGAAATACCAACCAGAATATTTCACATTGTTTATAGATGATTTATCTCTCCACTTTTGGGAGCAAACTGGGCAAATTGATCGACGTATTGACCATCGAGGAATATTTTCATTTGGAGAAGGATTGACTTTTCGCAGTCCCGGAATTTCAAGTGGTACCTGCCAGGATGAACTTATTATTTTACATTATTGTACATAGTTTTTTTATTTAAATAAAGCGTTCAAATCTGTGAAATGGATTTTCTTATTAGTATTTTCATTTAAAACTAACCGGTGCAGGAGTAACTGGTATTTCGAATGCCAAGATGGAGGGAATGTCCATGTCACGGCGGGTAGATATCCGGGAGACTCGCGACCGCGAGACGCTGCGCTCTGTCATACGCATGTTTAATATGCCCAGGCCATGCACGCACGCCTCGCTTGATTGGCTGCCGGGGAAAATTAACGAAACCTTTACTCACTGGCTGAAACTCTCAATACTAGATATCCTACGATTCAACTTACAAAACAAAGTGAATAGATTGATTGATTAGGACGATGACAATAGGACTATGATTTATGTTTATAAAATGAGCTCACAGACACTATTGTGACTTAGTATAAAACTAATCCGGAGTCAAAGAATAATCGTTTTGACAAAACATTCATAACAGTGACTTATTCGCAAAAGAAAAGTGTGAGAAAGTCTTAGTTAATAGACAGAATTGAATCGAGAGTGAAAGTTTACTGGGAAACCTAACATTTTTTACAAATGCTTCTTTGTCTTCTTTGGTTTTTGTTACGCTATTGTAGACGTCAGGTGTATTGCACAGTTTGTTGATGACTTAATTGTTACCATCTATCAGCCGCTAGATATCAAACTTTGCTGTCACTTTAAATTGTTGGAAAATATATTTACTTAATAGCAACAATATTCTTGTTATATCTATTGTATAGGTATGTAATATGTATGGAAAGCTATTGTTTGTTTAATTTAACCAACTCATCGGAAACGTCGTCTCCTGGCAGTTCAAGCGTTTTGTCCTGAGCTTCCTCTTCAAGTTCCCGGCTTCGAGCTCGAACCATGTCTAGAAGTAATGTATCGTTACCACCCAAGTCGTCTGACCTGGTGAACAAATTGAGAGAGAACGCCTTTATAAATTCGAGATTTGAAAACATATCGCATCTATTCCTATCAAGCAGTACTCTAAATCTATGTAGGTAAGTAGGTACTTTATAGCAATAGAGATATCGTGCATCTTCATCTGTTCCTAAATAATGTAACGTTAAGTTTACGAACTTAACGTCACCATGAGAATGGCGATGAAAACCCCCGATTAAAAATCATGGTGTACCAACCGATCGGAATTTATAATTCTGTCGTAGAACTCGCTACGTTGAGACATACGGGTGTTGATGTCGGGAGGAATGGCGACATCGCAGCCGTAGGTCAGGGAGTCCCGGTTCGTCGCGCGCATCCTCATCAACAGCGACGTGTATGGAGTAGAATCAACGCTCATGAACGAAATGCGGCGCGGTTCCTCTTCTTGGGTTCTTTAATGAAGAGATATCGTCTGTGTTAAGTTTACAAGAGATGTTGAGGGCTTTAATTGGGGATGTTAAATTTTTATATTTCCAATGCCTACTTCAAAGCAAAAAGTTCTTTCAAACAAGCGCGATTAAAAACAGATAGATTGTTATAGTTAGGCGAATACGCCATTTAAAAATAATACAAAGGCGTAAAGCATTGAAATTGGAAAATAAATACATAAACAATGGTTGCTAGCGGTTTACGGCGAAACGCGAGAAAAGGAGTCAAGATGAACGAATCGGAGGCCGGCTTTACTTTTTCATCGGTTACGTGAGTCATGTTGTGACTCAGTCTAACTATAAGTATAGAAGGTTATATGTAAAGCCAGGCCGTGGCCAGTAGCGGTTGAATAAATGCAATTTGACTCCTATGCCGATGTAACGAGGCCTAGGCCTTGAGACCTATGTCGTTGTAACGAGCTCCGTTGCAGCTACATATTTTGAATGTAAAGTCTGCGCTCCATTTAATTCTTTATACGGCAAACAAAATATTAAGCCTTGCTTGTAACTTAGGTAGCTTTTGGTAAAAGGTGATGAAAGTTGGTGAAAATAAACGGAAGATTCAGACTAAGTCCAAAGATTTAATAGAAATACATACTTAGTAGGTAAAAGGTGGAGCTCGTGGCTAAGTAATATCAGCCGCACGGGTTGATCCATCAGGTTAAGCTACGCTTGCCGGGGTTGGTCCGTAGATGGGAGACCATCTTTACATATCGAGAGTCCTAAGTGCCTCTTGGTCCCGGCTGTCATTCTTGGTTCTTTGACAGTCGTTACGGGTCGTCAGAAGCTCGAAAGTCTGACAACCAGTCTTACCAAGGGGTACCAGTATAACTCAGTTACTAGGTTGTAGAGGTCAGATAGGCAGTCGCTTCATGTAAAATCTGGTAATCAGCTGCATCCGGTTAGACTGGAAGCCAACCCCAACATAGTTGGGAAAAGGCTAGGTAGATTGACATACCTACTTAGTAGGTGTAGGACGTAAAAAACAAGTCCACTCTTCGCTAATATTGCAAGAGACAATGCGATCATGCGGGTGAGTAACAAAATTCCATATTTGTAGTAAAACTAGAAAGTGTTTCAACGACAGCTTGAAATACTGTTAATGGAGGATTACTGAAGTGTTTTCAAAAGAGAGTAGATAAGTGTCGCGGTACTAACCGGAACATGTGGTGTGTGGAGTATAATTTCGAATAGCGATCTTTCCAGTCACTATTTATTTTCGAGGCTATTTCAGATTTCCTGAAAATATATTTGATGATTTTTGTGAATTATGGCATGGTTGTATATTGCTAATCCAAGATGCTATAACAGAATTTTATCTCTTATTTTATATTATATTCCATACATACATTGTAATTTCGTAAAGAAAATTTTCTTATAAACATAAAATCAAGAGAATGGGCGATAACCATCGAGATATAAGTACTAACGTACTTATATCTCGATGGCGATAACTTTATATTCTGTGTGGTTCGTTAGTCTCTTTGAAAACCCTTTTAAATGAACTTAGCAATTTTTGACACAATGTAAAGCCAACCGATACAATGCAAATAAACACGTAATGAGTTGAAGGCCATGTCTCAATGGTGATGCCATGTGGTCACCACAATAACAACCCAAATGGCGAGTCATAAAATAATTCTGTAGTTGCTGCCATTTTTCTTGTGGTTATTATACATTTTTATAAGAGCTATAAAGAACTCTTTATCAACAAATAACTTAAAAATCAATGAATGGGGGCTTCAAATGAGAATTCGACTTCAACATCATCATTCATCACCAACTATGAAGATTCTATTCTATCATAAAGTCTTATTTCTATCTCATTACGGATTATTACTCTACTTACGGCATTCTTTATTTATTTTCCTGGTTGATTTAAATGTAATAATTTTAAGAATGATTTGCATTAACTTATTAAAATATATTTTGATTTGGTTGTTTACGATAGAAGGTGCAAATTATCTCGTTTCCATTTTGACATAGACGTTTATTTTGCTGCCGACTAGATTGGTTTTGGTTGACTTTGATGTTTGTAGTTTCAATTTGGATATTATAGGTTCTACTTTATTTTAAAATCATCTATGACTTTTTTTTGTTTCTATATTTTGTAGTTAGGATTTTATATATTTTCCTCATGTTTTCTCTTTTGCTTCAGGTGGATAAATAAGGTAAACTTTAACATTTTCACTTTCATTGAAACCTGCATTGACCTACGAAAGTCACAGTAATTATGTAAATGCTATGCAAACTGAGATATTTTTGACTCGTTAAAATATCGTTTCTCTATAGAGCCTACCGTGTGGTGTTTTGGTGACCTAGTAAAATACTGGAGAGTTGTTGTGAAATTTACGACATGAATGTTTTAATGTACAATATTTTCACTCGCAAACTTATAACTTCATACGACTCCACAGCTACACCAGTCATCCACAATGGGTCTTATTCAGAAACACGATTACCTTGAGATCTATTGACCTGTAACGAGCGAGCTAGTCATGAGGCACTACTCATTAGTTTAGATATTTATCTCAAATAAATAAAGAGTGCCATCGGATAACAAAGAAGTTTAAAGGAGTTCAATAAGAACGTCTGTAACGAGAGCAAGTCCCGTTAAACAAATGTGAGCCTCGAGCCTGTAAGCTGAATCTGCGGTTAATCTCCCGATTAATAGTCGTACGTCGTGGGAGCGTTCCGCAGCTGAATTCGAACTGTGCCGAATATTTGTTTTGTGAGGGAGCATTTAATGCTACAATGCAATTCGAAAAGTAATTTGATTGAAGTTGTTGTGACGCTGTCAGCGGCAGCGGGGAGCCTCGCCTGTCTCCTGGCCCGCGCTGCTGCGCTTGTCTCGCCTTCGTTTAGTCGCTCCGACCGCGAACAGCCGCGCACACGTTGCGCCTCCGCGCGCACCGACTCTATGCAACACGCTCGCCGATAACGCGCTCTATTTGAACGTAACAATCACTCTAACTGCATTATTGAACCCATTCACACTTACTACGGACCATTATCGAATTACGTTTTACGTCGTCCCAAATTGTAAGATTCGTTGGAGCGGTAGTTCCCAAACCGGCTCCGTGACCATATGATCCGCACTACAGTGGAACTGTTACCTGATTTCCGATATCGGTGGGCAGTCACGATGTGGATCTATATCTGAAGTGCACTCTGGATTTTTGTGTTATAGTGGACGCAGATGGAGACTAAGTGACAGAAGACTTTGAAACAAGTGTCTGTGAATGTTTAGTGACCGAATGTGCTGGAGATGTGAATGTTGACGTTGATTTTAATGTATTAGTGTTGTTATTGAATAAGTGCAATGGCTGGTGCTAGTGAGGAGGGTGGTGGTGTGGAGGAGACCACGCCGGGCTCCGCGGTTGAGGCGCGCAGCAAGCGCGGGCTGAGCGGGTCCATGTCGCTGCGCACGCGCAAGCTGGGCCGGCGCCTATCGCGCAGCATGTCCATCGTGGCGCTGAAGCTGCCTGAGAAGGCGCAGAGTATCACTCGCTCGTCGTCGAAGCTTATGAAATCTGGCAACCGCGACAAAAAGAACAGATCATTCGAGCTCTCCATAATATTGCCAGATAAAACACAGAGACAGGTAAAATGCCGTTGTATTGTTATGAACTTAAGTAGGTGTTCTTGATAGGTGATAATTGTTTGATAACGACATACGAGTAGGTATTGAGTATTAATACATATTGACGAAATCAATAATCAGATAAAGAAGTTATTACAATACTTACAACATAAGATAGTAATGCTGGTTGCTTTGCCAGGCATGTTTCAGACTAATCAAAATCATTGCCATTTTCTTAAATTGCGAATAAAAATTGTGTTTTTTTTAATCAATAGCACAGTATTGATAAAATCACAATACTCTTAGATAAGAATAATTAAGCATCTTACCGTGATAATGGAAAACAAGTTATTATTTGTAGATTTTTTAGAATAAGCAACAACGAGGTTGAGAGAGGCAAAAAGTAGAGCCCATCCATAGATTCCAGGATGTGCAAATATTGATATTTTAAATAGAACGGGTTCTCAAGTTAAAAGGTTTACTGATCGCTACCTTCGATTTTATAGTTGTATTTTTTTTAAACAAGTGCTAGCTGCAAGATTTACGATTTAGGCTCCGTGTTTGGAAGGTACACGTTTAACGCCATGCATTTGAATGTACTGTTTACTGAGTCACTGCAGTTCTACCGTCGTTGGTGTTTCGCCACTACCTCGCGTCGCCCACACGGCCACACCGCTGATTTCTCCATTGATATAATAATGAGGTGCAATTGCCTTCGCGTTCAAATCGGCAGGCATTGTTTGCTTTTGTCATTGAGCCAGCCTCTTTGAAGCCGGATTGTTGAACTAGACTTGAAGTTCCTCTGTTTTGTCCAAAGCAATGACTTTCAGCCCATGCTTGTTACTGTTTATATTATTATGCACGATATTTTTTCCGCCAGATCAAGATATTTTAAATTTCTAAGTTAAAATATACTGTCAGTTGACTACGACTTGGCCTGATTGTAAATAGAGGCATGTGGTGTAACAGCTTATTCTAGTAACTGAGAATTGTCGTGGTTTGTGGTCTGAGCTCTCGCGGTTAAAGATCATGGCTTGGTAATTATACTTTTTGTAGTGTTACCTCTTTATTCTGAACTTCCTTAACTGTGAAGGATAGAATCGGTTCCGGTGGTAGGTTGCTTAATTAATTCGACGACTAATTACTGCTAACATTGAAAAGTGCCGTTCGAAATTTTCATACCACGTGTTTTATTGCGAGTTCGTTTAAATTTTAATGTCCAAATAGTTCACACAAAGGTATTTCAAAGTCGTTCTCATGTTTTTGTCGTTTCGTTCCAGAGCGAGGCGGTTGGTTATTTATTATTGTTTTCGTATACGTATTTCAGAACGGTGAAAATATTCACATATAAACATTTGTTGCGAAACTAATGCCATTTACGTAATAGACAACACAAGTTTCTAAAACAATATTCGTGTCTGCGTTAAGGTTAAGATGTATTGTTATAATTAATTTATTAGATCTGTGATGTGACAACTTTTCCCTCGATAAGATAATATTGTATTCTGCTTGACTTGAGCACCCGAAGCTAAGTTTAGAATTTTTCTATTTCATGAATGAATGAATGAATATTTATTTGTTAACATAGGTACACACGGCTACACATCAAGCTATACATTTCCAGTTTATGCTGATCTCGCATTGTATAGGATTTCCGTACAATACGAGGTCAGCTTATACTGGAAATGTATAGCTTGATGTGTAGCCGTGTGTACATACATTTGGTCTTATAAAAATTCAGTTGACTCTCTATGTTGTGCCAGTGGCGTACAAATATCATGATTACAGGTGAATAAAATAATATTAAAGTTAATTTCAGAAACATTATAAATGTTTATTAATTACAAATTCAATCATTATTACAAATAAAAGAACAAAATTATACATAAACATTCATTACGTAGTCACATTATATTAATATTATCGTCATTAAGTAATTCATCAACAGTGTAATAGCATTTATGCATTAAAAACATTGATATTTTTTTCTTAAAGCTCGTAATCTTTAGTTGCTTTAAGGAGTCAGGCAACTTATAATATATTCTGGGTGCTATTCCCAGAAAGCTTTTGCGCATTAAAGCTGTCTTACATTTCTTGGCACATAAAACGTTTTTATATTGAGAACGTATAGGACCTCTACGTATTTGAGACAGTTTTTTAAACAGCATAGCATTTTTTTTGACAAATGTTGCAACTTCTAGTATATACAATGAAGGAAAAATTAATAATTTTAAGGATTTAAAAAATGGTACACAGCTATCTCTTGTTCTTAGATCGCACATAGCTCGAATGCACCGTTTTTGTGCTCTAAATATCATGAGTCTCTTAGTTGAGTTTCCCCAGAATATGATTCCATAGCGTATGACAGATGCTACGAGACCAGGGTATGCAGTTAGAATGGTTTCACGGTTAACTACTCTCGACAATTTAAAAAGAGCATATGCTGATTTGCTTATCTTTTTACATATGTTATCTGTATGATCTTTCCACGTGAGTTTGTTGTCTATCATTAAACCTAAAAATTTTGTACTATTAACTTCTTCTATAGGGATTGCCCTATAGTTGATATTTAGTTTTCTCGGTATAATTTTTTGATAAAATTGCATAAATTTTGTCTTCTGTAGATTAATTATTAAATTATTTTCATTTAACCATGTGATTATGTCATTTAGTGTATTATTAATGTCCTCTTCGTACGTAGCTATATCGTTACATTTTATTATCACCGTACTATCATCCGCGAAAAGGATCATAGGATGGCGCACTGCTTTTGGTATATCATTTATATATGTTAAGAATAATGGGGGACCTAACACGCTCCCTTGTGGATATTTCTCTTTTACTTACTATTGTTAAAATGAAATAGCATTATCATTTTTTTTTTATTCAGCTTGCGTTTTATCTATTTGAATAAGGTTTTAAAAGCAATATTAATTTGGCTTCTAAGCAATAAAATTAAAAGAAATGGCAGTAGTTCTGTTATAGATTTCAGACTTCAGTTCTGTACGTCAGTTGCTCAAACTGCCTTATCACTTTATAGATCCTTAACCCCTTAACGAATCTTGCTTTTTATTTGAACTTATATCAAAGTGGCGAGTGGGAGTAGTGAATTGCAGTTTAACACCAAACATTGCAAAGGACACACAGTCTTTGTTTCTGCTTGTCATTCTCCAGATCCTTTTAATGAGAGAAAAGATTTGTCACTGCAGGAGAATGGTATTTGATTAGATATGCGTATATGCTCCTGACATGTGACTCTCACATTTTTATAAAACATGATTTCGACTGAATTAAGAAAATTGTATACCGCTGAAATCATTATGATAAATAAACAGTAGATCTTAATTATTATTGACGAGATTGCATACAGTCTCTGCTGGATCATTCAACATAAAATAACATTAATGAGTTCATCAGTTGCATGAGCAGCATCTATGTTCTTTACAGTCCTATTAGTTAACAATTCAGCAAGGATTTATGTTAAGTATAGTATTATAGTATCTCATCTTTTTGGAATTTTAACTATAGTCATGTCTAGACTGTATTATATATATTTATATTTGGACTGTGTTTCTTTTTATATAATAGAAAATAGATCTCTACACTTCTAGAACTATGTTAGTACTAGTAAATATCGCTGTTGCTGAACTGTCAAAGTGAAACAGATTTGTAGTATCTAATCCTTCTATTACCTTACTTAACGTGGATGGGAATGCAGTTGCTCTCAGTAAGCATTCCGTCGTTATTAAGCAGAAACAGAATGAGATAACATTCATTGGTCCCTCTAATACGCTAATGATGCGGGGACAGACAATATTTAGCTGCAATGAGGATGGAACCCACGTACTGCACCGACTAATGCAAGTAACGGAAGCAAGGATCACCGGTTCATGTACCTATGAGGATGCTCTCAATTCATTAGGAGTTTCTTTTTGCACTTTGAGTACTGTATTAGATTCATCATCAGTCATTTCTATTATTATAATGTATATTGTTGCGTTGATTGATATAAAATATGGGATCTCGTCTAGTGGTGTTCTAGGAAGCTGCACCTAATGAATATTTCATTCCAAACATGTTGGCAACCATAAGTACATTTTTCGTTATTTTTCTACCTGGCGTGATCAACAACACACATTTTGGCAGAGTCAGAGTATTGTCTAGTAGGTAATCAAGATTCTATTGATTTTGATAAAAAGTCAACCAACGTTACGATTACAGATTGTTGCAGAACCTAAAATTTTTGTCGGTACCTACTATACTACTAGCTACACATATATTCAACTTCGTTTCCAAACAAGCACGCTAAGAGATGATCTCCTAGCCGGCTTCGAATAACTTCTAATTAAAATAATTGCATCAGAAAGTTAATCCGTACCCGTACACTACTTTTACGTCGTTAGTGACAAAGTGAATTATAAGACTTACTTATCTACGGAACCATAAAAACAAACATCAGCTACTAACGCTCATGATAGATAGAATGACAAATTGCGAGAGAAAGTGATGTCGCAACTATATGCGTTAGTAGGTGGACGATTAAGTGGCGTTCCATGCGGGTATCTTGCGGTACTCCATATAATTGGATACACATTCGTGACGTGATACGTAAAATAAGTCGAAAACACGTGCATCCGTATAATCCGTGACGCTTGGGTAATGATGACTTGTTGACAAACGATTTGACTCAAAATATATAATAATCAATGACTGCAATGAGATTCTACATGCGGTGATAATGAAGAAAATAATGATTGACACCCGGCTAGCATGATTTAGGCCGAAGACAAATTGACTCGACTTGCTAATAGCGATAAAGAGGACAAGATTTATACTCGCTATTAAATCGGAATCACACTTTAAAATATGTAAAGCACTTACGAACTATATTTTAAAACTGTTATTTAATAGACATTAATGTTTTGACATTGCCCCGATTTTTTCTCTTGATCTCAGAAGCGTGTGCCAAAATTGTCGAGTTCTCTGCCTGAAGTCTGTCTGTTTCATACCTGACTGTCTGTAAGTGTGAGCATCATCGTTCATTTTTATGGCATGTGTTATGATGTGATAATCACCTGAAAAATCATGATAGGCACTTTGTTAGGAACTTCGTGTCTTTAGGCGTTTTATTTGAAGTGATTTATTATGTTTTCTTCTTAGATTGACATTTTAGTTTTAATGTAATATACACCTACAGTAGTATACAGATTTACAGTTCTATTACTGCTTTGTACTGCAATACCAAGATAGCCGTATACGTTTGCGCCTAATTTCCTACTTCAATGTTCAATGTTTGTAAATAGTGGACTGGTGGCTTGGATTGGTGCCATTTCATTGATAGGCAAATAGACGACATCATCATTGTTTGCGTATAATGTTTATAACTTATAGGACGTTACATTATAAATGAGTGGTATTACAGTAGGTGGAATACAGTAGATCGTATTTGTGTAGTAGTTCGTATTAAATTGTAGGATGACTGAGATGTTAAGTTACGTAACAGCATTGAAACAGTAATGTTTCTATTTCCATAAAAGGGTGATTATCTTAGTCGTTAGTGAATTACGATCTAGCTGATGTTGGTTGAAGTTTTATCGACGGTAGTAATGAAACTTGTACGTATTAGGATTCTTGAATCAAACCTGAGTTTAATATAATTGCTTCTATACTAATATACTAAAATTGTATAGACATAATAGCCACCAAGCAAGTTACGTATAAGTTCAGACAGTCTAATACTATTAAATCAGCATATAAAACTAAAACAATAATCAAGATTTGTTATTTAAATTCGATTTCAAAATCTTTTCAACTGTGTAACTTCCGCTATTATGTCAAAAATGAAATTTTAACTTTTTTGGCAAATGTTGCATTTTAAATTGCATCACATTGTTTTATTATGCATTTATGAATTTTCTTTTAATCGGTTACAACGTTTTTAATTTAATTTTTTTTTTGGTTTAGTTTTGTCTAATGAATTTGATAAAATAATTTAAAACTTTGTAAATATTTTAAGTCCAGATTAATGAAACAGTCTCTACAATTAACTTGAAATTTTACTTTCAGTGAAATTATTTTCAGTGCCCGCATAATGTAGTATTATTGGTCCACAACGAAAACTATGCTTAGGTAACATCGATATATCCCTTAATATATCGATGTTAGATAAATTCCTATCCTGCTTGCTGTATTCCTAGCTAGTAAGGTATGAGAGAGATAAGGTATGATAATTACTACACTTACCCAGTGGGGTAAGTGTAGTAATTACAATTAGCCGCATTATAATCTAATCTCTATAATATAATTTCTGATGTAGTGAAGAGAAATACAAGAACACATGTCATGGGAACGTTATTGAAGAAAGCTGTACCGATCGAGTTAAGGTCTGGGCCCTACGATGACTATCACTTTTTATATCTAAAGCAGCGGTTGAACCGGTCCGAAGGCCTACGAATGCCGACTGGATATGCGCATGCGCACTCTATTGCAATACGTGGTTTGCGCACATCGGTCAGTGCAATCTTTGAATGTATCTATTGTAAGTAATCTTTGCTGATCGCTAATAAGTCCGTTAAGGTTTAAGCATAAAAATTGTGTACTTTTTAAGATGATGGAGGAATAATGGTAAAATAAATTAGTGACATCTTAAATGAGAAAAAAGAAAGAAGATTAGATGAAGTCTTTTTTTAATAAATTGGTGCTTTGCCTTGCTCGCAGATTTCTCTAAAAGCGCTCGTTTTACATTCTCGAATACAATTCAATGATTTACCAATCTAAAACTTTCTTGACAACGATTACAGAATGTTTAAAGTATTTCTAAAAATAAATTTAAAACTGGTAGAATATTTCCGCTCCATTGCTTTTTGGTCGTATGATTGATTTGTTTTCATTCGTCCAACTCTTTACAATAACTTAGTTGTCCTTAACGGATATTGTAACTTTCAATAATCATTTTGCATTTATTGATGGACACATTATGTGACAAAAAGTCGCTCGAACCAGTCACGAGTGCTAGATGCAACACATTAGTATATAATATAGTTTCGTTATGCAAATGTAGTGAAAGGATGTAGACTTGCGATTTTCATGCCACCTTCGGACGAGTGTGAAAGTGAACCTATAAAATTATAGATGTTCCGCTGATATATTAATTTTATTTTTGTTTCAATTTTAATAAACATAAATTAATCACTTTTGCAAGATGAAAACTTTCATTGAGTTGATTGATTGAAATCGTCTTTTAAATCTATTAATTTAGTTTAACTGGAGACTTTTGGCGAATATCTATGTATTTAAAATGGCAAGAAAGTAATATTCACATTTATCTAATTACAGTTATTTAGATATAGGCTAGACGATTAAGGTCACTTTGCACATTTAATAAAAATATTGTAATTAAGTTGTTATTTTGATAAGATTAAGAAACAATTCTAGGTCATTGCACACTTTTATATAGAACCAATAAATGTTACATATTATATGAATAATATCTAGATAGCAGTGTATCTTTCTAAAGTAAGTTTGCCAAAACACTTTGTAAATTCACCCAGGAGTGAGGACGCAGGGAGTCCAAAATAAGACAATTTCGAAGTAACTTCGCTATTGGTGCATCTTATTCTAAGTATAGTATTCATAGAGTTGCTAAATAAAGCTCTAAGGTACCAGCATAGCTTCACACACACAGCATGTTATCCGTTATTATTATTACTTGGCGAGAGCCCAAACATCTCAGGACATGTCGTAAGATGAACTAAGAACATGTTTGTATTAAACTTTTGTGACAAAAAGACTAATACAAGATAGAGTAGGTGTGCATCTCTATTGTTATTCTGTTATTAGTAATAATTAAAGCCTAGCTTAAATATAAGAAAGCAGCTTACGATACAATACAATACGTATATCAACTAATTCAAAACACAATGTGTAAGTCATATGGCATTGTTGTTTTGGCATCGTGAGTGCCAGATTAGAAATTTTGGCAACATATTCGTGATTATGACCGCTCTCAAATGGCTATTAAGTGCGGTTGACTTGGCACTTCAACCTGATTTGCGATTGTTTAGAACTAATAAGCCATTACAAGGTATCGCCAAACCACGTCGGCTCAGAACAGAATGTCGTTAAAATTAGGTAAGTGTAAAGGGAGGTCGAAACTGACGACTGTTTACAATGAATTTCCGAATAGTTTTCATGGAATTTTCCACACAAAATATTGGGTACATTTTGTACGCAAAAAAATATTTGTTGAAATACTTTGATTTTTAAATAGGATTCAGTTACATCTGCAGTGTGAACGTCACAGTTTATTTTCGTTTGCACGTAATGCGGAGAACTGATTGAAACCATTAATGGTTGTAGTGATTGTTTTATAGGGAACAAGTTTGTAGTAACGTGGCCTTTATTAACATCTAAAGCGAGGGCCTTCGTGTGACCATTGAACCCTGTAAACTGTCATTGTCAACTAGTATTGGCGGCACACGTCCACGAGTGTTGTTTGCGAAATGGAAAATTTTATTTACTTGTAAAATACATACTACTTTATTAAACGTTACCTACGTTTAATAAGTAGTAATGTATTTAACTACATACGTACGGCAGAATTATTTTAGATCACGGTTCGGTCACGTAGAGTTTTCTTCATTTCGGAAAACATAGGATTTTTCACGGAAATCCCATCTTTTGTGGGCATACTATCAGTTTTAACCAGTTTGTTAGTCTACATAAACTCATAAAACGTGTTCATCGGAGTTTTCCTGGTCGCATAAGCCCTATAATATGTAGGTATAAAAAAAGCAATATGGTAAACTGGTAAAAGTTGTTATATTTACCGGAAGATTTTAAGCGCATTTCCGCATGTTTTTCCCGCTCATGTAGTTAGGTACTTAGGTACTGTATTTATCAGTTGCTACGTGAATGAATTGCGTTTTTATTTTCGTAATTACTTAGTTGACATTATTCTGTCAACTCTCATGTTAGTTGAAAATGAATGGGAAAGCTTGAATCAAGTTAGTTTTTTTGTTCAAGTTCCCTCAATTGTATTGATAGGCTTTTTTTAGGGCAATTTATTGCCCGTGTTATGTTAACCTAGCTAATGATTTTATGATGCAATGCTCATATAAATAAGAATAGGCTTCAGTATAGGTACACAATCGATTACTGAGCCAATCGAGAGGAAACTCTTTGATGTTTAATAAAGCATGAAATCTGTTGTTAGCGACTGAACGGTTTTCAGGGGCAAATGCGACACGATTTTAAATGTGTCTCAGCATATTATTTTGAAATAATAGGAAGTGATAGGTGACTGCCTGACATTGAACTAGATCCTAATCTTAGTGCTTGGCGGTTCTAAAATTTTAAGTAAATGCTAGATCAAAAAGTTTTTTTCATGGGCTAGGTGTGTTATATTTAATCATGAAGAATTCTCTTTGATCTAATTTCGTGTGAATCTACATAATTAGTTGATAGCATGTTGTTAGGTTAATAACAATTTCGAGCTAATAATCTATGAGAAAAAAAAGACATGTAAATTATTAGGTAAGATAAATTAATCATTATATATTTTTCCGATTTATTTATTTATTAAGAACATTTTTTTCGTAAACAATCGGTTATACCTGCATAAAATCGCAGTAAGTAAGCATGTGTGATATTTTAAACAAATCGCGAATACCGCCGATTCGTATTCTCGAGCAAGGTGCATTATGTTTGTTTATCCTTTCCAATACCCAAGTGGATGATGGTCGGTGATTGTGTGAAAGTCGCTGCTCGCACATTATTCTCTCATCATAGCTCCAGTCAATAAACTGCGTGTATTAGCGTTCGCGTTTAACGACAATCACATTTAAAACATGGTAAACATTCTGTCACGTCATAGCATACGATAAAATCTAGACAATGGTGTTTTCCCAGATGTATGCGCCCCGTTAACGGGATGATTAAAAAATGATGCCACCGGACTGAAATAGAACGCGCGGAGAAAGTTGACACGAGCGTCTGTTTCTTTCGTTTTGACATGATGAAAACTCACACAGGCAGTTTTGGGTCACACGTAATAGTCCCGAATACCAAACAATAAATAAAGATTCAACACCACAAGTATTTACGCGAAATGTTTCCTTGGAGTTGTCATAAAACTGTTACGAATCAACTCTTCAGCCTGAAAAATGTAAGTTGAAAGACATGTTAATTTCGCATGGAATGTTGCTTTAATGCTTTTCATCTACTGATTATTCTTAATGACCTACTTAAGTCAAGATTCTAAATAAAGTTTGTCACTTTGATAAAACTATACATTACCATGTTTGTTGTCTACGGAGCTGTTCTATTATTCTCATCATGACATCGTAAAGTATCACACAGATGTTCGCGTCAATACCAGCACACCGTAAGGATGGTACAGTTATGCAATTAGCCAAGAGAATGGCGTACACAGTAATGTCCTTCTCGGTCAACGGGTTGTGTTACTTACTGCTACTAACAACCACGAATGTTGTATAGCAAGCTGCTCTATGAACAATTCGGCCAGGGGTACGATCATCGTGCTTACTGCGTATGTCATCAACAAATCGAAGATTTAATTAGCAACTGTTTTGGCTACTTCTACTGACATTGACTTCAATGCTCGAATGCTCATGGAGATTCTTTGATCTGACAAGAGCATGAATAAATTCACTTTTGAGTGTTACAATTTAAGAGATATTATAACTTTTGTATAAGATAAGATTAATTAGTAAGATTAATGTTCTCGTTATGCTAGTTGTGTTTGGATATCAAGAGTTTTATTACTACAATTTCACTATATTTCGGTTGTATCTAAGTTTTACTTTAATACGTTTACGTTAATACTCGAAATAGTATCTAATTAAAAGTATGTAATTGTGTATGTAATTATGTTGTTAATTTTTCACCTCTCAGGGAGGTCGGCTAATAAAATCAGCCGTTTATTAGCATGTTAACACATCTTCTCGTACCACACAATATCACATAATTCAACTAAGTAACAATCTTGTTGACACGGGTGCCAGTAACTGGAGACATGTAATCGTTAGCCGTCGACGAAGTAATTAGGCAGCTCGGCCTAATTGCAAGAAAGTGAAATGCGAGGCCGCTGCGAATGTGAGAACGTTTCCCATAGCTCTCCGCTGTTCACTCGTAATCGTAATACGCGTCTACACGCTTCAGTTTGTTGATGTATCGGTAAATCACTATTTGTTTTGGCGAGTTTGTTGATCAGGAAGTTTTAAATGCTTTGGTAGACAAGGCCTAAGCAGTAGTAAAGTCAAATACATATAAGTACCAGATGATGTAGGATTGAGATGTAGAATTTTGTAACATTTCAATAAGATGTCTGTTTTGGTAATTCTAGATCTATATTAATTTTTGTACTCATGGTTCTTTTCCAAGTTCATCATTATCTATTATTTTGACTTCACTCTGTGTAAGTACTAAAAATTTGCATGTCATAATGTTATGACATACTTATATGTTAAGCTACTAATAAACTACCAATGTAAGAACTTTGAAACCATATTGATCTGCAAATAAATCTTTGACTTTGACTTTGACTTTGAAGGTATGATTCCGAGCAACACTTCATAATTCAACTATTACGGAAACCGCAAGAAAAATAATCTGAAAAGAAAATTGGTTGAGTAGGACTCCCGTCTCCCCTTTTTTGTGAACCATTTTCTATAATCTAGTTTCAGGTCCATACGTTTTATCAAATCTATTAAAAGACCCTAGTATAATTATATCAATGTTTATTTAACTACAACTGTGTTTTCATTGTTGTTTGTACAACCTCAATTTCATGAATGAACTCACAGCGTGATATAAATCATATTTTCGTTGGATTTGGACTACATCTCATTCATAAACGATTTTATATTTTCTGAAATAGAATTAATTAGTACATTCGTTTTGTTAGGTAAGTAAGTAATGTTAAATGTAGGTACAGACAGAATTATGGCGTACTAGTTGTTCCCCGCGGTTTCACCCGCGTAATTTTCGATCCCGTGGGAATATCGGGATAAAAAGTATCCTATGTCCTATTCCAGGTCATGGTCTACTCATGTACCAAATTTCATTCAAATCCGCGCTTAGCCGTTTTAGCGTGAAAGAACAAACAAACTCACTTTCGCATTTTATAATATTAGTTAGGATAGTTAGCATGTACCAAAGACCCCATTGACCACTGAAATTAATTACCTTGTGTAATTCTAGTTTCAGTGAAAGAAGTTAAGTATCGTTATCATAATCAACATGTTTAATCCATAGTCTGAAATAAAATGAAATAATGTTACATCGTTTTTTTTTATGGGTTTATTTGTTATGGTTTTTTTTTATCTAAATAGTTTAAGCTTTTATTTATGCTTTTGTAATTCTGTTAAATAAAGTGCTATTTTGTCCCGAAGTCTCAGATTTCGATACTATTTGTACCTGTTTTCCTTGAGAACATTATACTACCTTTGCGCTAATAATATCGATATACGATATCTTGTAGAATGTAGACTTAAGGTTAGCACAGCATATAATTATGTGCCTATATTAAATAGCAGGTATATGCAGCCCTATTGTTCTATAGAAGGCAGACAATATCATGATATTAGTACATACATGATATGAGTACATACACAGTGTGTTTCTGTTACTATATACATCACATAAGTACTTCTAGAAAAGTCGATAGCTTGATGGCAAACGATCGCGGAAACAAACCATAGTGCGGCGTGAAATGACTCTCTCTCTTCATACATCATGAATAATGTTTATAACATGCGATTTCGCATGCACAACATTGTTCGTACAGAATATAACTATTTAGTTTAACGGCGCAGGATAGCCTTAGAAGTGGGCATCGTATTAGTGGTCAGCATTTTAATATCATCAGGTTTGTGCCGGAATATTTGCAGTTCGTCGTGGACAAGGAACATAAAATATACTCACCTACCTACGGCGAGGTCGTGCATGTGGTACTTATATACTTATTTTATTCTTTGATGTGGTATGACAGCGACACCATCACATCATCTCTCTGTCATCAGAAGACAACCGCCACGCAACCATCATCGATGCGACCACGACGCGACGCTCTGCTAGACCGGCCTCTTCGGTGGTTGCTAGCGCGACAGTTGACGAACAAGTCGTTGCTAGTAACGTAACAATACTAGACGGAGCTAGCACATACTTGCTATATATTCTGAAACGATAGAATTCTGTGATAACAGATTAGGTGTGTAAACAAAGCAGGCATAGTGTAACGAATTATTTTTCATATACTTTTACGTTTCATTCACGTTATTTCGCCATTGTGTCGATTGGAACGGAATGTAACAATATGTGGATATAGGCGAGTGTACATTTCGCGTGTTTATCTTTACATGACGGAAATGGGCGAGCCGAATAGATTACTATTTGGACTGCGACGTCCACGCCTGAACATAGGCCTTTGTTAGTGAGGGAAATAAAGCCCATAGTCATTGCGTGGCAAACGGCTTGGTGACAAGCAAGTATTAGTGTTACATCTGCTGTCAGTTATAATTTAATTATAGACACAATGCATCTGTAATTTTTTCTCAAGTAAACCAGCTTCTACAAAGACATACTATCAGTAAATATATAGGTACTTCATGATAGTGCGATAAAATTTTTCTAAGCTATCTAGCACGTACTGTCTTTACGTGAGTTTCACTTAAGAAGATACTGATACTAATTATAGTTTATGCGCAAGAGACATAAAAACCGTGAAGAACTTGTGAAATATTGAAGTACCAGGCTCGCATCACGTTTGACGAGGTTTAAAACATTATTTTTTAAGAGCATGTCCTGTATTAGTACATATTTTACATTTCAGGAACTAAGTATGACGAATTGTATTAGACGGACACAGCCCGTAAATAATGTTAGTCAAACATTAAAACAATCGTCGACTGTTGTCCTATTACTAGTAGTACCATACCTAGGTATTGTCTGATAGATGGAGGTTGAAAATTCAAGGTCAGTCCGTCATACACTTAATTGATAGACCTTTATCCGTTGATTGTCATTCAACTCCAACTGAAGCCTACGCTGTACCTACGTGCTCAATTTGAATGAGAAATAAATAAGAAGAGATAAGAAGAAAATATTCGTAAATCTAAGCTGAGTCTAAGAAATGGGCGGAGGTGGTAAAGAAGGGAGCATCACTAAGCTGGACCTAATTAAGTAGGTTGGTACATTGCTTCCGATTGACGGACGGTAGACGGTAACCTAATTGCCATAGTAGGAAGTAGGAATAACAACAACAAGGAAAAATATATTTAGTGTGTTGAATAATTAGTTTAGGTAATGAAAAACCAATAAATATGACCCATCTGCAAAATAATGTAACCCGTATTCGAAACAATTATCAAAAGATTTCTAATTAAATATGCATTATATTTTATTTTTTCCCTTTGTGAATTAGATTGCATATTTTATCTAAAATTGTAAATTCAACCTGTATGAAAATAAAAAATTTAAATATGCATTAATAAAATTGAGAGATAGAAATTGCCAGTAACGTGTAATTTGTTACATAGTATTCTGCACCGTCAGTGCTTACATGATGCATAGCTACCAGCAACACGATTGTCAACGGATGTTTGCTATGTCAAGGCATCTGTGCTCACTCACTGCGGGTACCTTACTAGTTACTACGCAATACGAACACATGAATGGGAACCTCGTTGGTTACACATAGCCGTGGCATATAGCTTAGAAAACAAGTCGATTGTAATCGCCATCGATACTTATCATCGGCCATCGTCATCACCTACTCGTAGGAACAATAAACACGCACGTTTTAATTCCAATATTTCGCTTACTTATAAGTATTGTCACATCCTTAGTCAATAAATCAAGGAGACAGAGTCAACAGTGACTCATCTCTGTGTCGTCAATCAGTCATCATAAAAGTTTATTGTATTTCTAATTTATTACTGCCCTCGATTCCGATAGTAAATGACCTCTTTCGAATTAATGGTTTTAGTAATTAATTTATAAGTAGGCACAATCAATTTCATCATATTTGAATACATGCACTGAATTGAGGATAATTGTTGACAAACCGATGATATAAAGTGTATATCAGTTGCCGTTGAGTAAATTAAACATAAATAAGTAGTTATAGTATCATTTAAGTACGTAAATGAAACAATAAATTTTGAACTAAATATCGCAATTACCATATTATCATTGCAATAGTGCACTGCAAAAGTGAAGGGTGAATTTAAATAAAGACAAATATTCACGGACTGTGAGTGCCAAAATTAATCTTTTGCTATCCAATACTTACAGAACAGATAACCAGCTGATAGACAATATTATGTTTATTTTGATAACAAATAAAAAACGGATTATAGCTAAAGAGATAATAATATGAGTTGTACCTAATTAGTATGATAGACAATATATATAATATACTAACACTATGCCCGCGACTTCGTCCGCGTGGATTTCGAACTTTCCCCTAAAAACTACAACAACCCCTCCAGCTCCTCTCCCTTTGAAAGATAGTTTTCGATATTCAAATTTACGACATCATTACCCTTTTACACCCCGTTAGCGGCTGATTTTTGAAAAACCCCGAATCACTTACTTTTTTATTTTATGTTTCAAGTATTAGTATTGCAACAGCGCGTTACAATTTTTATTTACTTTGACACCCCGTGATTCCTCTATGTGACGTTGCTTAAAAAACTAAAAGTGACAATCTTTATTATTTACTAGGTAGCAAGTATTGCCAAGTTTCAAGTTTATTAACTCAAGGAATAAGATTTTTCATACAAACTAAGTCCCCCTTTTCACCCTCTTTAAGGTCGAATTTCCAAAAACCCTTTCTTAGTGGATGCCTAAGTCCTAATAACTCTCTGTGTGACAAATTTCAGCCCAATCCGTTCAGTGGTTTGAGCTGTAATATGTATAGACTACCCCTTTTCACCCCGTTAGGGGCAGATTTTTGAAAAACTCTGATTCACATTATTCTTTATTTTTGGTTGTTAGTATAAATACAAAGTTGCTAGTTAGTCGGAACGCGCTTTAAAATACTTCTATACAAACTTTGACACCCCCCAATCCCCGTTTAGGGGGTAGTTTCGAAAAGCTAAAAATGACAAACATTATCATTTACTTAGATAAGTATTCGTGCCAAGTTTCAAGTCTATTAACTCAAGGAATAAGATTTTTCCCCCTTTTCACCCCCTTAAAGGACAAATTTCCTTAAACCATTTCTTAGTAGATGCTTACGTCCTAATAACTATCTGTGTGCTAAATTTCAGCTCAATTCGTTCAGTGGTTTGAGCTGTGACATAAACTACCCCTTTTCACCCCGTTAGGAGTAGATTTTTGAAAAACCCTGATACACAGTATTCTTTATTTTTGTTTTTTTCTGAGTTTCGAGTTAATCGGACCGCGCGTTAAAATTTTTCTATACAAACTTTGACACACCCCATTGCCCCGTTTAGGGGGTAGTTTAGAAAAACTAAAAATGGCAATCTTTATTATTTACTTAGATAAATATTTGTGCCACGTTTCAAGTCTATTAACTCAAGGAATAAGATTTTAAATACAAACGAAATCCCCCCTTTTCACCCCCTTAAAAGTCGAATTTCCAAAAATCCGTTCTTAGTGCGCGCCTTCGTCATAATAACTATCTGTGTGCCAAATTTCAGCCCAATCCGTTCAGCGGTTTGAGCTGTGCGTTGATAGATCAGTCAATCAGTCACCCTTGTGTTTTATATATATAGATTATATACGTATATATACTTACGCCTATTTTAGAAACTGATATATAAGAAGGTACGAAATCCAGATTATATTGTATATTGTACAGATGATATTTTAGAGATCATTTTAGCGATGCACGCTTACCTATCTTAGCAACCTGTTATTACGTTCACTCGATATAAATTTGCTAGTCCCAGTCCATGTAACATCGGTAACATCATAATAATAACAGGTAGTAGATATACCATCACAATCTAAGCAAAAAACTACAATGACAGGTAACAAAAAATAATGTCCGTCCGCTGTTCGCACGTTGAACTTTTGAATGTTTCAGACAAAAACGTTCCCATCAATCAAGTATTTAATTAACGATTGTTCAACGGAAACTATTCACATAATTTCGAATTTGGCATTTTGGACACCGCAGACGCAGACAGGCCGTTAATATTTCGAGTGAACGATGAATTCTGATATATGCGGTATATTATGGTATGGCGTATTACGGTATATGAAAGGAGATGTATAGAAAAAGGCGAGGAAGAAGAAGATCTTTGCTGTCTTCTTCTCACATGTAGAGCACTCTCAAATGTGAAGTCTGGTGTAAGGGATAGATACTTCTTTATGGCATGGCATAAGGTAATGATTACACTCCTGTTGGAATTGGAACAGACAAAGGTAGTCATGAAACTAGAGAAAGTCTTTGAAGAACAAAAACGAAGAAATATTCACGAAGTAGAGTTTGGTTTTTAGTTTTAAACGAAGATTTTTAATAAGTTGCAATAACCTTTTGTACTACAGCAAAATAAACGAGCTGGAGATCCAGATTATTCTAATTGCGAGCTAATTTCCGTGTCGGCTATTGTGTATAAAATCGGCTGACAGCTCCTAAATGCAGTATTACAAAAAGTCTATAATTTACAGTTACTTTTGTCAACGATATGACCTCTATAAGTACGTTACTCTTTTTAACATTATCTACGTCGGTATTCTTTTTATTTTCTCGAATGATTTTAGCAAGCGCTACAACATGTTAGGTAACGTTTACAAGTATTAATGTGTAATTTATTTCGGTAGCAATCTTCAACGATATCAACCATGTCTCTATTTCTTCATCTATCGTTACATTATCTATTACACACTACTTATGTCATTCAGTAACGCCTATCACTTCTGCAATTATGTGTATCGAATTAATTTTAGTAGAATCCTCTCCAATTGCCTAATAAGGTAAATGTTTAGATTTAAAGCTGTGAATGTTACGTGACCCCAAAACAATTGACACAGAACAAATTAGTGTTAGTTAGTCGCACACGATACCAATTAGCAAAAATGGACATTGTTATAAACCACTCGCAATATTTTTGATTGAATCACTTAGTGCTTGATTTGTGGCCAAGTTTCAATTAATACTAATAACGAATTGGATTTTATTCCTCAAATATGACTATAACGACAAAAGTATTTACTTAGTTGCATTTTCGAGGTGTTATTTCCATTCTAATGTTTACTGAATTTCATACAGTTCTCCGATATCAATCCAGTAGCTCTTTGTTATACGAGTATTGTGTAGTAGGTATAGTAGCACGTTCATAATGTTCACGCTAAAACGTATTGTTTTCTTTGAGTGTGTAACCTAATTAACATAATTATCACAACAAAGGAGGCTTCTGTTGCTCAGTTCTCATTAACTTACACTTTCATTGGAGATAGATAAGGTGTCATTGTTGATTTGATGTCTATCTTTAGAACTATGTTAATGAGTGGTGATGGATTGACACTGTGTGTCCACTTTCCGGTGATAGTTTATGTGCAATGTGTGTGTGTATCGACAGCGGCATTCACCTAGCACATCTCAGACTCATGAACACATGTTTAGAGTTTCTGCATGGACGTGTGAAGTGTCGAATTCTCGATACTTCTCAACTAATCGAAAGTGGTGATAAATTCTAACTGTACGGATTCATAGGTCAGTTAGATTCTATTACCAATTTCAAGTAATCCATTTTCCTCGCGACATTAACGACTTGTGAAAGTAAACTATGTTGGGATTTTTTCTTTGATTTCCTTCAGCTTTCCATATTGCTTGTTTCCACATTCAAATATGTGCAGTGCATACGAGTACATTTCTGTCACTAGTTCTCACAAAGGTGTATAAACGTCATTATAAATTGGCAAATAGCGACATTGTTGAAGTTTTTCCACAGTTTCATAGGCGGGTATCAGTCACAATGACACGCCACGTTACATGCTCGCTCATATGTGAACAATGGTGCCGCTTGTGCCAACTGCCGCCATGCCGCCACTTGCGACCGTTGCAATAGAACTTTCCATTTTCTTAACACCTTAAATGATTACTAGTTAGCTGTTACGCCAGATTACAGAATCATGTCATGTGTTGTTTACTTACTTGCGAGTATTCCTTATGGGTATTTTCGCTGTGAAAACAGTGATATTTTGTTCCGAGCTGGTTCATAGTATATTAGGTGGCTAAACCACTACTTCTGCTCTGATTTGGTTTAGTGCTTTATGTGAAAACAGGTTTTCTGTACAAGAAACCAATGAATGATGCGCTGAGCACAAATCTATTGAAAAAGGTATTTAGATACGTCACGATGAAGTATTGCCGAAAGTTTTTACAAGTAGCTTTAATTCCTCAAGTAATAGTACGCTGGACGGTTACACATAAATAATTATTATGATAGCTAATCATTACTCATATCTACATACACTCCAGAATTATTCGTTGGTATTAGCTCGCGGTAGTTTCTCTTGTTTCGAATATTCGAGCTAGTAAAATTATTTTGAAACTTGAAAGTATCATGACCGTATATTTTGACCTAGCCGAATCTAGCTTTAGGTGAAAGTAATAATCTGTTTTGCTTCATATTTGTATGTTTATTGCTTTCACATCTTTTAAAGGTGGCTAATAATAGATAACTTATTTAGTAGCATGAATTAATTAGCATATCTATCTATACACGTCCACTTGCCACGTCCACTTATGCATAAGCGTCATTGGTAGTGAAAAGTCGCATGGAAATTCCATAATCAGCGTTAGCAAGAGAAGGATTCGTGATTGCAGTTAATACATATAAGTACCTAGCATAATTTGTGTCGACACCTTCAATCCACACATATTCCAATGGATTCAGCGATGAAATATGGTGATGGTTAATTTTTTCAATATTTAGACTAATTTTGTTTAGTACTTTCAGTTTAATTGTTAGAATAAATAAATTAACAACTTCGAGTCGCTGTAATTTATCGAATTTCTAAGCATGAATATTTATTTTTCCGTAAGTAAGTATTCAGAAAGAGTTCAACAAACTTTGTAATCGTTCTTTATCAAACGTTATATTTTCAATTTAACTTTTATAGAAACTGTATTTTCAGGGTCGCACGCTTTCGATAATAATAATATGGAGTTTATAGTTTCATCGGAAATTCCTACAGAGCCTTTTTAAGGTACTACTCATACCTGGGACAGTGAAAGGGTTATGTCGGACATCGTTGAATTAAAGATGAAAAATGCCTTCATCCCAATTTACACGATTATGGTTCTTATGTCTGTGGCATACAATAAAAATATTGCAAAAAAAAAACTTGCATAGTCTTTCGCACGGCAATTTTTACGCCGGTAGCACACCTCCGCCGCGAAATCATAGCAGCGAAACCGCAGTAGGTAGTTCAATTGTACTAACTCGCGTCATGTTCCGCTACTCGTAAAGGAGGTGTGCTACGCGTTATTGTTGCTTGAACTTATGGTATGCCACCAATGATATTATATTAAATAATATAATATCATTGTATGCCACAGTCAATTTAATCTCACCATGTTAATCAGGCTTTAGATTTTTGTTGGAAAGAATATTAATTATCAAATGAAAACCATTCCAAAACCTTTGCCACTCAAATCATCCGTTTCCGTCGGAAAGTAAAATTCTAACGCCGGACTAATATTTTTCGACGAAATACGTAGGTACATACCTACATCAACAATGTTAATGGCAAGGTCGTGGTCAGTCATTCGACGAGTATAAAATGAAAGATAATAGTTTGTGTTCAAATTGCTGTGTCCGTAATTTTGCACCGATGACGATAACGCCGAACCATTGTGTGGCTGTTCTATAATGGTCAGTAAGTACATGCAAATAAAATATACCGAGTTAGACACAAAGGTATGTAGTAAAATATTCTAGAAAATTCTGGGTTATTTCGTTATTTACAATGAGGCGCCATGTCTTCCACGACTTTCGAGAAAAGTTAAGGAAAATGGGAAAAATTTCAACAAAATACTTGTGAGTATTTAGGACGTGTTTTGAATTCAAAACAATGTTTTATCAACTGAATCATTTATGTTAACGAAGTCTAGGACACAGTATAATAAAGTAGCAGTATTATATTTCGGCAGTGTCTTTTAAATAATTACCTACGGCCGCTCGGTATAAACCTTCCGCGTTCGTTGCCTAACTGCCACGTACTCGAGACTGTTGCGTACTGATATACACTGAGATTTCGAATCGCGTCGTTTCGGTCGTTTTCTATGAAGACTTGTTACTTATGTATACTGTGCCTATGATTTACTATACCTTAGTAGATCTGTTATTTGTACTTATTGCGGGGCCTAAATATTTTGTCTGTTGATCATCAATGTTTTTGTACAATTCTGTGACTAAGCCTGCACAATCGCGAACTACTTTTAAAGTAAACGTTCATGATACCTTCACCGCGATTTCGTTTTTCCATTCTAGTAACCTTATCAAACGATTGACCTTATAAGCATACGCAATTAATTTTACCAGTATTATGTGGAGCTGGCCTACTTACTGCAGACATTCGCAAATTCCAATAATAATGTGTATCAAAATATTACTCAGACTACAATTGTTTTGTTCTTTGTGTCGGTGACCTTTCAAAGGTATACAATGTTTATTTACTTTTATGAGGTAATTCGAAACGCGTTGATGTTTAAAAGTAGTTACGTTCAAGTACTCGTTATTCCAAGTAATTACATTATCAGTACTGTACCCCACTTCGTTAAGTGTTGATTAAATTCAAATTAGACGACTTTCCAAGGAATTGTTTGTGCGAAATGTTGTTGTTGTTATCATTATTTGACGTTTTCTATAGCCAACAATTAATTGACTGGTTTGTCAAGTGTCATCGCCCCCTTACGACGAAGACGCTAAATTGCAATTTTATAGAAAATAATAGATAATATAATATCTCCGAAAAACGTGTGTAGTGAATATTTGCGACTTGTAAAATCGGTGAAAATAACTTATGTTTATGTTACTAAATTAGGTACAACATGTTTAACAGGCCTTTAGGTATTACATGTTTATGACTTTCCTAGTCAAACGGGTTAGTCCTTATTTCGTAATAATTATTTCGGGCGGCGGTTCACGGCCGTTTGTTGCCAATACACATACATGGTATTTAAATTATAGTTTACTTGTACACTTTCTTTCACGCAATATTACAACATGCACCTACTTACATGTAGGTAGGAATTAATTATTTTCAAATTACAACTCTGAGCTGGCTCTCCCAAAAATTTTGAAAATAATAGAAGCAATACCTAAGGAAATTGTAGTTAGCTGGATAAAATTAACGAATTTTGAATTTATTCTTTAGTGAGCTTCAGTAACTAATTTAGTAGAGTTATGCTTATAAATATTTTGAATTCGTGTACTAAAGAACGCTTCTATGCAAGTATAATTATTTGAAGCTACCTATTACTATTTATGTGTGGCAAAATCCTGTTAATGTGTAACCATATTAGTGAACTAATATTTTGTATTTACTTTGCATATTAGTGAACTAATATTTTGTATTTACTTTGTGTGGAACAATAGTCGTTAGGTAATATAAACTTAGCCTATCACAGTCCACTGCTGACTCAGTCCCAAGTTATGAGAGATCAACACGATCGCGTAGAAAAAAAAAACATTTATGGCTGAGCTTTAATGTATCATAATTCATAAGTTAATAACACCTCTTTTGTTAACCCATATTCACAAAATAAATGTATAATCTATTGCTTGAAATACATCAGAACGAAGAGTGCAATGACCTAGAAAATATGTGATGTAAGTAGGTACTTGAGGTTAAAATAAATAATTAATTTGCAACGAGTGCTACGACCCGAGTGATGCATATGACATTTTTATGCGAAATTTTCATAAATAACCTACCGCTATGTTTGTCTAGGTGTCTTTAGTGACTAATATGATTTATGCAATATTGTTATATTATATAATATTTTTAATAGGTATTGTGATTATAGTAAGGGGGCTGTTAGCAAAAGTGTATTTATGTGATAATGTTTTTTATTTAAAATTCAGGAAGGCGCTGTCAGTAGAAGTTTGTCACCGACGGCACTTTTTGTTATAGCCGTGTTATATATGACTAACCCCATACGATTGAAGTCTTGTAAAACAAGGTAAACGGAAATTAATAAAATACCTGAATATAAAATAGAGTTTCGTACAATTTAGACAACACTGACGAAGATATTTTTATGTTTTTGTTCACATCTACACGTAGGCTTTTTTTTAAGCGGCTTCAACGCTGCGTCTACTAACTTCTACGCGACGTCTACGAACGTCTACGCGACGTCTACGAACGTCTACGCGACGTCTACGAGTGTCTACGCGGAGTCAGACAAACGCTCATTGTGAACACACCCCAAGGGGCACTAAATAGGACATTCCAAACTTCAACCCTTGAGTGGCTTGCTAAGTTGTTCTCCGAATTACGGAGATTCTGCCTAATACCTTTTTAGCCTAAAAAGGTGGAAATAATTTTGTTACCGGTCATAAGCGACACGAAGAAGGAAATGCATTACAATATAAATTATTCCAATAACTGCTATAATGAAGTGATCAGATGTGCGTATTTTCGTCATGCTCTAAATTTCTCGATTGAGGTCAATACCGGTTTCGGCGATTATACGCTGTATCGAGGATGTTACGATGTAACTGCCTACGTACGTAACCGTTCATACTAACTCGTATTAATATTCGCTAGAGGTTATTTATTTATTTATAAATCATGGCTGGGCTGCTTAGGCTTGGCACGGTGACACAGCAAGCAACACTTTCTTTTAACTTAGCATGCCGATTTTTGAAAAGATTCGTTTAAAAACATTTCGCTGTTTTGAGAGCAGTGGTGGCTGGTGGCCCAGTGGTAACGGCCGCGAGTTACGAGTTGTAGGTTCGAAGCCAGACAGGCGCTTTACTTTGTGTGAATTATTTCATCGCCACTGCTCTTAAAACGGTGAAGGAAAACATCTTGAGGAAACCGGCATGTCTTACAACAACAAAATCGAAGACATGTGATATATCCAACATTACCAACCCGCGCTGGGCCGGCGTGGTGGATTATGGTCTACTCCATCTCACAGAGAGGAGGCCTGTGTCCCAGCAGCGGGAACATTATAGGCTGATTGTGATAATGATAAACTAAGTTAATGTTAAGTGCCTCCAGCTTGCTGCCTGGCTAATATTTCAATCAAGGCCTGAGCTATTTTTATATCAAGGGACAAAGAAGATTAGATAATGGATTTAAAAATATGAAATCCTACTTAGGTACTTATTATAGTTGTAATTATACACAGCTGTGAAGCATAGCAATGTTGTTTTACGTTCTATTCGCGCGAATGTCAGCGCTGGTTCACAAGAGAAGCGCAATGATGTCATTGTTGAACTAAGAATTCTTATTTTTCGCTGTTATCTTATATCTCAGCGCATTTAATATTTATTTTCATGTTCGTATTTAAAGTAGAGCATTTTCTTATTTTCTGGAGGCTATACAGTCATGTATACGTATATATGTAGATACTTACATACTTAGGTAGGTATTGGCTTTTAACAAGTACATTTTAATACAGTATTTTATAGCTTATTTGCTGTCATGACGGTGTTTCCGAATTAAGTACAAGGATATCAATTAAGAATAGTAAAAAAACAAAACCTCCTTTTTTATGAGGTCGGTTAATATATTTTAGTGTCTGTATTGATTCATAAAAAAACAATTGATTTGGACCTCCAATCGTTTAAAACCTTTTCACTGCGACTTACAAACAGACTAATCTATCAACAATGTTTGAACAACGCGATAAAAATGTGGTTTACTTTGTGACTAACAGAGCTAAATACTATACAAGTCTGTACTTACTTACTTAACATTCAAAAGCTAGCCACATTTTGTTTGACACCTACACTCCTTTCATGTTGGTCACCTACATGCAAATGTCCTCCTCCTTTTATGTGCACTCAGCAAGTCGGCACACGGAAAGTGGAACAACTTCTTTACTTGTCACTTGTGTAGGAGTGGGTAATGTGTAATGTCCTTTAGAACATGCTCATTTGCAACGGATTAAGAAAAATCTAGAAGTTTCGAACTGCGTATTTGAATTTTAAACTTGGAAGTACCAGTTTGATTGTCTGGGTTGGCGATAAAATCAATAGATTTGTTGGTATAAATTGATTTTATTATTCGATTTTGATCGCGTAGGTCAAATTGGCAAAGTCGCTAGATGTTAAAGTTAATGATTAGTACAATACAATTTGTTGGTATTTAATTTTATATAGGACTACGTTTATATTTGTGTGATACGTACCTATAATGTTGATCGACAAATAAACAATACCATAAGTAAAAGGGACTTACCATCTATTAACGGAAATCCTCCACTGACAGATAAACATAAAAACAGAATATTTTGCACCAAGTATAATTAATCCCACTCATCGCTAATCGCTTCCGTTTCAAATTAAACATGTAGGTACTTACCTAAGTACCTACTTATTGTTATAATAAGTAGGTAGCAATAATGTTATTAGTTTCACTACCTAGAGTATTTTAATTACAATTTACAACCAATTTGGTATTTACTGTATTTCTAATTGTTACAATCTTTGTTGCAGGTAATAAATCTTCATTAAGTTTTCTACTGAGTTAATACGGTTTGTATCATTTTAATGAAGAGTACTAAAACCTTCAGTTCGTGTACTATGGACTTCACCCACGACCTAGTTATGAAAATGTTCTTTTACTAATTAGAGGAAGGAAGTAAGGAGGAAGGCAGAAAGCAATTAAATAATTTTCCACGCTAAGTTGGAAGCAAACTATTACTGAGAAAAATTCAATAAGATTTCATTAAAAAAACCCTGATAGGCGCTTTACTTTGTTTAAATTAAATTTCACTACCACTGCTCCCAAAATGGTGAATGAAAACATCGTGAAGGAAACCTGCATGTCCTAGTACTAAAAGTTCGAAGACATGTGACATCTGCCAACCCGCCCTTTGCCCGCGCGATGGATTACGGTCCATCTCACAAAGACCAGTCTGTACCAGCTGTGGGAACAGTACAGGCTGATTATGCTATCCCTTAAAGAGGTTAAATAGGGGTTGATTTTAAAATGGTATATAATAGGTATATAGACAACGTTACTTTTGTGGTTTTTGAAACATCAAAGACAACTAAGGAACCAGCTTTCTTTACACGAGGAGTCACGATCACGACGATACGCATTCATATTTATTTTATATCCCTTCTATTGTATTTGTGATGTTAAGCACATAATCTAGCAGTTTTCTCTTTACATTAGTTATAATTCAGCAAATAAACAGTTAATTACGTTACGTGTTATGTTATGTAAAAAAGTGATGCGGGCACTCGAATAATTCGAATAGAATGGAAAACGGAACGATGCTAATGCTATACGTAGTTATTATGCGACTAACTTTCTTTTCCACGTGTTGAGGATACACATGTTGCGAAATCTTGGCAAACTGATAATATACGTTATTTGTTGTGTCCCATATTCTGTAAGCAACAAATGTTTGCTTTGAAAGATATCAATATATCTGTGCGAGACGAAATTCGGTTTCATTCAGAATTGGCTCTCTTGTTCTATCTAGCACCTAAAAATATTGACATAAAAAAATAGACTTAATCTGAACATTAGGTACGTACTGTAATAAAAGGCTGAATTCTTTATGTAATTAAACTGTTAAAACTTTGTTTATATTATCTCTTATGTACAAGACGCTTTTGTTCAATCCTTCACGATATTTATTTCATACAAATAAGTTAAGTTTATTTCATACGTGTTTGAGTATCAAACTGTTTACATGTCAGTGTTATCTAAACAACAAGCAAACATAGTCGTAGGACAACCACTTCAAGTTTTTAGTTCTCATATGTAATCATTAAGTAATCAAAAGGTATTCAAAAGTTTAAAACCAAGTTAAGAAAGTAGATATTATTATTGAAATTTTCTGAAATTCAGGTTCATAAAATTACTGATATGACAAAATATGTAATTCCATGATAAGAAAATATTGGTAAAAACCATTGTCCCTGAATGCGAGATCAAAAAACTGATAGGTATGACAAAATATTTCCTTGTAGAGAGAAAAATCAAGACCAGTAACAGCTTGATGTAACAACCGAGATCAATGGCCACATACTATATCGGACAAATGCAAATCAATTACGCGAATCCGATCAGCGTTGCTTGTCTACAAACATCCTCACGTACGAGTACCTACTGTACATGTTGATACCGTTGCTTTATTACTGACATGCACTTGTTCTGTATTTATAGCTTTTACGACGCTACGGTCACCGCGAAGCGCGTTCTCCTCTATAAATGAATCTGATTGATGTATCTCGAGTTCTCGACTGATTTATGTTATCAAATTAATGTTTGGGAACTTTCCTTAGTGAATGACCTGTTGTCTTAATGTTTACTACTTCTGAAAAGTTTTCTTAGTAGTAAAGCTTTTTGTACTGTTTGAGAACTGTTGGAAAGTTTTTCGAAAAGATTGATGTTAATAGTCCTTCTGAAATCTGAATAATGTTTTGCGAATGTTACGTGTTAAAATAAGTAGGTTAGACAATTCAATACAATATGAAACTTAATGTATCCTGCGGGTAACGCAACGTTACAATTTTGCAGTACTTACGTAACTTATTGAAGTAGTTTTAGTTCTAGGGATCATCCCTGTTCATCATTTAGTAAAATAATAATTATTAGAATCAACTATGGCAAAAATATTATTTTCCATATAGCGGGTTCTATATTTGACTTCTATAACCAATACTGTGGGGCATACCGGTATTCTAAGGTAAGACTCGTTACCAAGCATTTTCAAGCCGCTGAGGGGCTGTCAACTCAAGATGACTGTCATAGATATCCCGTAGACCCGTAAGCATAGAGTGGTATTTTAGAGGGATTAAAACTCGCTCTGTAATCAATGCAGTACTATTAATGACTAAGTATTAAGGCAACGTTGCGTAACTTTTTAATCGGCTTCAACGGGCAGTAAATCTGTGCTTCGCAATTTAGCCATGAGCCTCCAAAATATATCATAATCATTAATTAGTATCACATTAACGTTTTTGGAATGATTTAAATATTTTGTAATATCTAAGTATAATAATCAGGTAACATTGAAGGACAACAGCATTTCCATAAATTAATATGTTTGACAGTAAAAGCGGCTATTTGCAAGGCAATCGTGCCATTTCTGATGGCAACGGATCGTGCTGCATTTCACGCGAATAAAGCCGCAGGACATTCGTAGTAATAGTGCTAAACAGAGCTAATGTATGTATTTCTGGCAAGCACCCACTTTTCTAGTTACGTGATAACTATGGTTTGTAAAGTAGCTCATGAACGACTGTGAGAAAGTAAGATTATGATTTAAGGTGTCGTTCTTGCTGTTTAAAATGTTACTAACAAATACCTCGCCAGATACTTCAACTGAATGAGGAAATACAAATCTTGTATAAAACGCACACTATGCAGGCATATCATAACTTGGGCGCTGATTTTGTTTCATTGAAATAAATGGTTTGAGTTTGCACTACAATAATTTAGTTGAAATGATGAGGCCACACTGCAATAATAAATCAAAACCAGAGCCAAGGGGAAATGCATCGATGAAAGCAAGTTATTATGATGTGGGTCACATGATATCGTAAGCTGTATGTATGTTGTATGGTTGTGATCAAAGTCACCAACCGCGTTGTTGCTCGCACCTGCAGTCCTCTATCGCACAGAATATAAGATGTAATGTATCAATTAACATTACTTCGTTATTTTAATAATAAGCTGCGCAACATAAAAATCTGACACGCAACATATTCGTGCCATCAAACAATCCCAAAATTTTCTATGGGAATTCGAATAACCGTCACACAAACGATTATTCGGAACACATCCGACACGGAATCGATGGTGTTTGGTTCGTTTAACCACCGAAAGTGATTGTGCAACGAGGAAATCATGTTGGCAGCACGTGTCGAAGATATCGGCTCGTTTACGTGGTACGGCGATGTTTGGAACACGCGAACATTGTTAACCGTAACTTAACTGTTGCATGTAATAGGATGGCTTCACGGTACTCTGACTGAAAAACTATACCTGATAATTATGTTTTGCGTTTCGTGGCCCCATTTATTGGTCTAGTGGGCGCATGCACGGCTGTCAAAAGATATATTTTCCTCACATTTTTTTTCCTCGTGGTAATTAGACATCCTCGCGGATAAAGATACTTTTAGAAGTATGTCGGACTCTTGCCGAGTAAAACCAAGTAATCGCATCACTACTCACACGCACATAAATCATAACTTTGCTTATTTATTATCCATGCCCCATAGTAGATAATTTTCAGTAGCAATAGTAACCAAATAAATATCGATGTCCGGTTTGCATACCTTTTTTACTTACATATTTTTCATTTTATATCCTACTAAACTCTGCCTTACCCAACGTAGATTAAAGTGTGAGTAGTGATTGGCTCTTATCTCATAATATAGCATTGCCTATTGTACTACGTCAGTACTTATGATGTGAAATTATTATTTGTTTGTTTTAGTATGTTTATATCATCAAGCTCTCCTCGCCAGCGACATGAATGGAATGCCAATGATATCAACACAAGGTGCATTGATATCGGCTGGAGGCACGCACAATAATGTATTGAGTTTCGCTACGTTTGCATATGTTTAAATATTTTATGAGGTGGTCAACATTGTAAGTCGTAAATCTCTTTGTGTAGGTAGTACCATAGAGTCCGATGATGATATATAAGGCTCGTCCCTATTGTACAGCCATTTATCAGGGCGTGGTGTAAATCTCTGCTTATACCTATCGTAAATTTTACATTAATCTTACAGATTGCGTTCTTTTATTATAGTTACATTTCAGTAGGTATGCACTTACTTTTCGTTTTGCTTATATAACTAGGCAACACAATCCATTCATAGTTACGAATGTTTCATTTCGTTTTTCACCTTGAAAAAAGTTCTACACAAACTCTTTTGTCAAGTTCGTTAATTTCATAATATGCTTGAATTAAAACTATTGTTGTTACGAATAAATGTGGGAACTGTGATGAACATAATTGCATCGTAGAGAGAGTATTTCATATCTCACTATTCATTTTCCTCCTTGCGTGGACCCGACATTGAGATGGATTTTGGTTTCGTAAGGCTCGCTAATTAATTTCCTCTTCATATTTCACAATTTTTTTGTTAATGAACAACTTAATCAACGCAGATTGGACGGTTAAATAGTTTGGGAGATTAATTTTGCCTAAATGAGATTTTTCGTCCGTAGTCAACACGAATCATCCTGGAAAACCAAGAAATTCTCAGAAAACAAAACACAGTTTATTAAAAACTGAAAATATTGTAGAATTCACGTCGCATTTGTCACTGTTGTTAACAAGCATCGAGTTACTCAACTCGCCATTCAGACGAACTCAAGGTGAGATTATGCTTTGCATTTTTTATTAGCACTGCCTTGCCCTGAAATGCTTTGTGACGTGCTTCGATGCATTATGACTTTCTATAGTTTCTTTACCCTTATGGCGGACGTTATACAGTGGAATATAGATTATTGTCATCAAATCCATGTTGGGTTGCTCTGATCCGCCCACCCATGTGGATTTCCTCGCTCGTTTATCTTTTATCCATACCCATAACAACAGGATTTCAGTTTCCTTTTTCATATCACCAATCGCAATATGCACAAGTTGAAAGATTTGTAATCTGTTTTAACTGACATTTCGTAAGAGTTGACCTCGATTCGGTATTGCTATTTGCTACCTTTATTCTAGGTGTCTAGAGATCTAGGTATAAGATTTTACCGTGAGCTAACTTTAGATTTCTGCATGAATAAATCGAGCAAAAGAAATATTTTAGAAACGTTCAGTGTTTGTAGTGAAAACCAAAATATTAGTTAATGGATTTCTTTATTGATTTCACTGATCGAAGGTTCTTGCCACTTTGCCAGCCATTGGTGAAGTTCTACATTCCGATAAAGTGATCCTGTTTAGTTGCGTAACTTGGGCTAAGCAGACTTTTAAGTAAAGCAAGAGATAAGTATGTTTATCTAGAACATACCAAGAAACTTGCATACTTGTTCTAAATTAACATCCTGCGCCTGCGACGCAATCGTTTACGAGTCTCAAGAACGACAACATGACCGTGTCGTAATAATATGTTCACGTACAAATGCTACAATAATATTATTTGCATCGCGTTTATATACAAGTTACACGGGTTTTATGCTTCCGAAATGTACGCTACTGTTGCTAGAAACGGAACGATTTTCCCACTGCCATCAGATATAATATTTGCACGCTCACTATGGACCGACTCTATGAGATAATTGTGCTATTGTTGCTTCGTGTTGTATAATAATCAGCTGTAATAATATACCTCGCCGTAAATATACACCTAACACAAATTACGTCACAAATTACCGGTTAATGAAGCTCCCTTAATCGGCTCAGAGTCAGGGCGCTCGGATTCAGAGAAACCTCAAAAGCGAAAGGGACGGCTTGAGGATAAGTGGGGAATTTGGAGTAATGCGTTAAACGCGTCATTTTATTTATGTAACCTGAGGAAATTAGAGCACAAATGATGCTAAATTACTGAACACATTTATTATCGCTGAATTTGTCGGGAAGTAATTAATCGAATCGTTAATGTGCGAATTATTGCGAATTAACTGACATTCAAATTGAATTAAAAACGTCCACGAAGACTGACATATACAGGTTTGTAACACTTCCCTTTGTTGTGTTTGCTGTCGGAATTGGTATTCAGGAAGTGTATCAAACAAACAAAAAATAATTAAAATAATGATATCTGGTAACTTTAGTGTGGGTTTTATCTTGCACGCTCTGTGCATTATGTGACGTCATTCGAATGTATTGTTCAGCAGATGTAGGCAGACATGCTCATGTTACTGTAGAACTAGGTGTTATGTCCTTCAGCATTCTATTAGATACCCCGCGGTGTCGGAGTAGGTATTATTGTTGTTGTGAAAGGTGTCTACTGACTAGTAGTTCAATTAATATTACACCGAGAGATAAGTTTTGATAAAACAATTTTAGTAGGTACTTTACTGTGTTGCCTTGGTTGGCATGATGAGATGATCGCAAAAATAAAATAAATAAATAAATTATATCATAAGCCAAATACACAAGGACAGAAAAAGGGATTAACAATGAATTTCTTAAATTAGCTTAGGTCCTTATAATAATTAGACTAAGTACATGCTCGATTTAGTGAAACTCCTGACACCCAATAAAAAAAACATAAATTGGACGAGAAGGCGAAATAAATAAAAAAAGGAGAACGTGAAATTAAACAGAAGAAGACGCCTAGAAGAGAGAGACTCAGAGAAGATGAGGAAAACCAGTATGAAAACCTCCTGCGATTATTTTGTTGTCAAATGTGCCTAAAAGCACAAAAGTAAAATATGACAACAACCTTTTTAAAAACAAAAATAAAATATACGTTAACTTAAGACTTTGTGTCATTGGTCCGTTTTCGGAATTCGCCGGTTCGATACACTATAAGCTATTATTATCTAGAAACGACATTCGCAGAAACCGGTAAACTGGTTTCCGAAGTGGGCCCTGTGGAACAACAACATCTATCTAAACTGAGGCATCGCCTTCGGCTGGCAACATCAGCAATCTCACAGATTTACATACTGATGCATTTATACAAGCTATTTGCTCATATATCTAAGCTGAATTTTAATGTTTAACTTATTTATCACCTATTTGAACATAGTTACTCTGTCTCAGAATTTAATAAAATTGTCGAGTTAATCAATTTGGATAGGGAGTGGTATGTAAGATTTTATTACACGATAGAGTTTTTTTTATTTAACTGTTTTTTTATAAGTTGAGAACTTAAAAAACTTGATGAACTTGAAGCTAGAAGTGTCTTTAGATTACGCTAGAGTGGGACGCACAATTTGCGACTTTAGAGGATACTTATGCAAGTGACAATAACAAATTCAAGCGAACATTACATCATTTCTTATTTGCTTTAAGTTACTCAACTTAAGGTTATATTTAACCGTACCTGGTATAGGTATAGGTATTCAAGGTCCTCCTTATATTGAAAAGTTAAACTGTCTTGTAGGTAAATGTAAGAGTGCCGAGTCTTGCACACAATTCATGAAAACCTGTGCTGGCCCTTTGAAGTTAGTTCCAAGGTGGTAAAAGTATGAGCTATTTAATTTCTCTCTTATAATTAGATAACACTCCTTGCACCTACTTCTCCTGGTATTTAGACGTACACTTAAATGACAGTTAAATGCCAAGAGTCATCCCGTATCCCTTGCGAATCTATATTTTGCAAGGATCTCACCGGGAATGCTATAGTTTGCGTCAGCGTCATGTATGTACGAAACACAGCAAGGAGAGTCTGCTTCTTCGAAGTATATAGGCATGTTATTAAAGGAAAAATTGTCGGCTTACTTGAGAGCTGCCTATGAAGGCTGCTAGGATCAATTTGTACCCGTCAAGGAGCAGATTAACTATTCACCGTAGCATCTCACGAAGGCCTTGCCTCCTACTTAATTAACATGTTAGGAAACTTGTATTACTATGCATTGTTATGGTACAGGTTCTCATAAAATTACCAGATAAAAAAATAAATCCGATGTAAAAAGTCAATAAACGTTTCTTTAGGACCCATCATTCCTGCTCAAAAATATTATTTTGATCTAAAACCCGTTTGATCAACATATTTACGATGAACTTTGCATAAAATTCGCTAATTTTCTCACAATTAATGCTCACTCGTGATGTAACATAAAATAAAAATAAAAATTCTTACGTCAATCCGCATGAGTTACACACGAGCTATGAAGAAAACTGTTGCTGAATTAAAATAAAACTGATAAGATAACTTCATAATAAAATTTTAATTTACTCTAAAAATGCTGTGGAGGTGGAGTGGTTAATAGGTACCTTATTGGGACTACACATTTCGAGTTTGACCAGCAACGCTACGCTAGGGCTAGACCAAGCGTAGCCGTGGCATAGGCGGTGCGTAGACGTTATCTCCATGGATGTCGCATAGTAAGACGCTGCGCTTCGACAGGGAACAATTTTTTTAATAAAAAAACTGCATTTGATGTCAGAATTCAGAACACATGAAGGAGTAGAAAACTGAATAGACATTATCAATAAAAATACAGTACCTACTTACCTAATTTATGTCAATATGACTGAAGTAATTTTCTCTTGGCTTCGATGCCGACGATCAAGCTAGCTTACACATCACTTCATTACCGAGGATCTCACCTCTAATGAACATTATAGAGCAGCGTGGTACAGTGCAAAAACTGGTACTTAACTGTCGTCGCGTAAAGCTTACGCCATCTCTAAACGTATCGTTTGGTATCGTTCATATCATAAGTATATCATGCCTAGTTTTTAATTTTATTAATGACATTAGAATGTCTTATTCTTTTTACAATCAGTCAATAATGCTTATTTATATTTTTATAGCAAACTAATCTTTAAACTCGTCTTCGTCTTGTTTTGATAATCTGAGCTGAGTTTTATTTTCGATTTGAAATATATCTACTATTTATCTCTCTTTTTAAGATTTATAAAGCAGGATTGAGTAGGTACCTAAGTGTGTAAACTACTCAGCTAACTAAGCTACTAACTCAGCTGTTGGTTAGTAGCAATAATGTCCTGTGAAAAAGTGGGAAGGGTTGATCTACAACACGTAGAGATCAACCTTTTCGTTTAGATAATTTAAAATACACTGACGAAAAATATAAAAAAGCCACTTGCAAAGTGCCAAAAAACACAAAATATCTCCTAAACCACACAAGTTAGCTACATGAAGTAAAAAAAAACTTTAAAACAGTTTTATAGGTGTTATTTAGTTGCTATTAAATACACTTGAATATTGCTCTTTACTTCAAGAAGCTATCTTGCGTGGTTTCGCAAATATTTCATGATTAGTTAGAGGCTTTTTTATTATTACTCGTCAGTATATCTAAGGTACTACCAGCTTAGGAAATCATAGGTCAACCGAAGGTTCGAGGTTGAATGAAGAAATAAAACCGAAAGGGAAGCAGTAAATGGCGTAGTACCAGCATTTCCGTATCAATTAATTGTTCCGCTCGTCAATCTAATTAGAGATGTTTCTTAATTAATTAATCAGTTAATCAAATCAATTAATCAGTTCGTGGCGTTGCATCTCAGTAGCACTGTTTTGTTTTAGACGATGGTTTGCCAAGGGCTTGGACATGGCTTGGGTCAGGACTCTGGAGTCAAGTTACGTACATGGTCAAGTAACTCTATACACACGTTTGATTTGCAGGTTCGTCTGAACGGGTAGTTTTACCTTTAACTTTTTCAACTTTGAAATATTTCTTTAGAGCTAAAGAGTTTCCGATATCTTGGATACCATGCCAAGGAAACTATAGGTAAATTCATGTATTTACCTAATGTTTTTGACGAGAATAATGTTGAATTTTAAAGTGATTCTACTTATAGTGTCTGATTCAGACAGTAAGTGCAATATCCGTTTCGTTTCCTGAAGCCTCACAAAATCCTGCATCGCGCAATTACAGTTTACCGGGCGATCAACATTTATATACAAGATTCCAACCTTAATCGTTGGGCAGTTGCCCGCCAGACACGACACCCGTCTCGTCGAAGGATCCTCTCTTTTCTATAGAGGATGAGGGAACTTTACACCCTGTTCCTCATACCTGTAAAGTGGCAAAGTTACATCAGAATCTTCACAATATCTTTCGAATATAATGGAGAAGGAAGATTCTGATAAATGGTTTTATAACAATCCTTAAAAAAAACTGTGCGCCTCCAAGTCAGAATTGGGCCAAAATAATGAATGTCGATAACACGAGTTCACATGGCACATTATCCGCGGAATATTGTTGGCTAACATTAACAACCATAGCTAATTTGACATTAGTAGCTAGGTTTCATACGTAACCAAATACCCGATGACCGATCACGGAACACACTGAACATAGGGCACTCGTTTACGAAACAAACATGAAACATTACTCAATTGTTATAAACTGATAATATTACTCCGATATTGAGCAATAGAACTCGGCCCACAATGCTTTTCTCTGAACTAAAGAAATTTAACGAAATAAACTGCGTTTCTCTCTAAGCTTCGTCGTCATTATTACAATCTATCTTTTCTTGCCCGTTGGAACTGTAGGAAAAAGTTTAATTTCCTCTCCGACAGTGTTTGTTTTTACCTTTATTTTTGCAGTTAACTTGTATTCTGCACTGTTACTTCGCCTATCGTCTTATTGTACTTCCATAATAAATATTAATAATACTCCTGGACACGGCTCGCATCGTTAGGAGGTTCCTCTCTCTGGAGCCCTGACCGCCGGTAGCTTGGACCCTGTTCCCGATACCGGTGGGCTACTATTTTTTATATTTTTAAATGTTTTATATAATTTTTTAGTCTAATATTTAAAAATATAATTTATAAGTAAGAAAAATGAAATAAAGAATTAATAATATACTGTTTCATGCAATACTGAATGATGATAGTTTTTAACAATAATAACTTCACGTCTCGGCAATTTAGCTTATATAGCCGATTGGAGTCTTCGAATAGTAGATCCTTGTACAACTTTAGCTTTTAACTAGAGGAGATAAAATTCAAATTATTTCGACAGTGTTCAAATGTTCTGTATGTATGTATGAACATTCTATTGTGATTGATTTATGTAAGATTGTCATCTTTCTATTGTTCTATCAACACTTATATTGCGCATGTGTAACCAACAGCTGTATTTGTATCTGCTTATGACAACATAGAAACAATGAAAATGATTGAGCGTTACTTATTTTAACAATGCTATAATTATTAATTACTTATATTAATAATATAGATATGATTTTGCAGCAATAAATTCACACCACATAATAGTGAGCTAAGTTGATAGGCGAATAGAAATCACACAAGAAAATATGCCATATTAATTTGGATTTTAGAATAAGCTATCAACAGCAGGAATCATACAAGAAAATACGTCATATTAATTTGGATTTTAGAATAAGCTATCAAAAGCAGGAATCATACAAGAAAATATATCATATTAATTTGGATTTTAGAATAAGCTATCAACAGCAGGAATCATACAAGAAAATACGTCATATTAATTTGGATTTTAGAATAAGCTATCAACAGCAGCAAAATTGTAGCTAGACTTCTTACTCAATCAAATTCTGCTTCATTCTGATAATACGGTTTTTGCTACAAATCATATCAGCATGAAAATCCGATAATTACATGTAAGAGTAACGATAATGAATCCATAATCTTAAGCTCATACATACGCTAGGCTTGCTTCCTATAATACAAGTCAGATGAATGTAACAAGTTAATTAGAATAATAACGATGGGGCAATCATGCACGAAGTCGTTCCGTATGGATGACTCAGCCTCGGTCCCGTTTCCTAGTATAACAAAAACATAATACAACGTATTGGACACTCATTTGATTCGTCACTATTATTGTATGTACCTTTGACTATTGACCTTTATTATATTCCCTTATTTGTCACGACCCACGCTCGTTACCTATAACAATTCATCTAAATCTGTGAGAATTAGATTAAACATAGGCAGCTTCCTTAAACAACATAATTGAATAGCATTAAGGTATTTTTGTTGACCATACATTATTTGTGCATAACTGCACAATGCCTCTGGGCCATCTCCAGGCACGAATAAGCAGTCGTTTAGATTGGTATATCGCAAGCCCTTACGCCTACGGGTCAGTAAAAACAATGCGGCATTTAGATAGTATATCAGAAGGCGAAAGTGGGATGTATTCAATGTTGCCAACGGGAGCAATCTGACGTGTAGTTGTTTATGATAACAATGTAGGATTACCAAGGCTGAGAATTTTAAGCTGAGAAAGAGTAAGAAAATAAAAAAAAGAAAAGAAAAATGTAGGTCAAGACAACGAGTGATCCTACAAAGTACGGGATTAACCTTGAAGATGATCAAACTCCTGTATCAGTCAACGCTTTCATTATAGGCCATGTTAATGTTACTTACAATGATGATGAACGTTTTGCAGCAGATGTTTGAAAACACACAACGTAACCATTAAGCAGGTCTGGTAAATAGAACAAAATTTGTTACTGAAATACATATTAGTGGAGCAGTAGTGTGACAGACGGGTAAAGAGAGCGAGACACGACCGTTGCCAAACATTGAGCATTCGGTAGAAAGTGACCCGTCATGACAAAGGTCGGAAGTGATTTCCAATAGTAACGACCCTTGACGAGGCAGTCACCGAAACTCGAGAGGTTGAGACAATTCGCATTCAGCGGTTTCTCTAATCTTTGTCGCATTTGTTAGTATGTTATGTAAGAACTCGGAACTTTGCATATGTACTTGTACACGCGCCAAAGGAGATAAGTAACCAGTCACGCACACATAGCATTCGTAGAGTGAGTTTGTTAATGTCTTCTAAATGATAGTATATCATAATTTCGCTATGTAAAATTAGCACTCTCGTGGCGCAACAGTTAAGCATTCAACCTGCAGTGACAAACGGTTAGAGTTCAAACCACGGTTATACTTAAATATTGTTTTTGAGATTTTGTAACTTAGAATTACTAACTGATAAAGTGGTATTCTGACCGGTTTTGAGAATCTACAAGTTGCTCGCCTACTTAAAATTATTTGCCTGTTTAGAAGCTAACTACCCGCTTTAAAAATATATTCCTACCTTCAATTGTGAAATTAAGTATGAGTCAGTTCGCATTAGCAACTACACATACACTCCTTCTTTTGCACTTTTACGCAGTTTGTGATTGTGATAAATTGATTAACTAAGACTATGCATCATTTAACAATATTTCAAAAAGCTCAGATTATTGTTTTGCATGAGCAAAACATTTCTATTAGTGAAATCGCAAGGCGATCGAAACCTGATCATATCGGTAAGTAAAATTATTATTAAAAATATTGTATTTTATCGGTGACATAATATCACCGTTACCCAGTAATTTCAATGAGATTGTCCGTTGTGTCTCATTTAACGAATTGTAGTGATTGATGAGTATTTATACAGGAGTATTTATTTATTAACTGCATACCCAGTCACTATATCGATATAATTAATAAATAATTACCATTATCATTTTACACAGTATTATAATAAATGTTTCATCTGTATTTTGTAATTAAATATTCAAAAATATAATGATTATGTTTGTAAATGAAATAAAAATACAATTTTGAAATGTTTTTTTTTCTAAATTATTTAAAAATGTAAATTGCATATTTTATATGGATAATAATCAAAGGATATTGATTCTAAATATATGCAGCATTCAGCAATTAATAATAATGCTTAACACTTTTTAGATTTAGATAAAAATATTTTTTTTATTATATTATATAAAAATATATTCTCTTCATTTTATTTATATTGTGTAGGAATTTTTAATTTCTTAATTTATCATTTGGGGTGTGTTTAGTTCTAATAATTTCACGTTTTTTTGTAGAGAAAAACTGTTCGACTGTGGGTGCATCGTCACGCTGAGACAGGCTAAATAAACCGTCGTCGCCTGTCTGGACCGACACCATTGGCTTACAAAAATGCTTCGCCTCGGCACCGTGAGATTGTTGCCACCCATACATATTCGATAAGACTAGCATAACAGCAGCAGCACACAACGTCACTATGCAAACTGTACGGAACCACCTGCGAGCGGACGGCTTGTCATGTTGCAAACCGACGCGGACATTCTTATTATCCACCGTGCACCGTCAAAATCGCAAATCGAAGGAATATCGGCACTTCGATTGGCAAAACAATGTCGTCATATTTACTGATGAAAAATGTTTCAAATCAGATAAGGATGGACGAAAAATACTATGGAGAATAAAAGGAGGCCAATACACGGAAAAAAATATTTAATTATTATTAATTACGGATCATCTTGAGAAAGTGTAATTAAAATTAAAAAATTACCGCCGACTTATCGTAAGATTTATACTGCCTTTAAATTTCAGACATTTTAAGGAATTTAAATCTAATATTTTCCTAGAAACTATATTGGTAATAATTATAATACTGTTCCCGATACCGGTGGGTTACTATATTTTATATTTTGAAATGTTATTTTTTTACATTATTATTTAAAAATGTAATTTATAATTATGTTACAACTGAACTACTGACACTACTGCCACTGTTTCTGTTGTTTGTGTGTTACTGTCTGTTACTACTTGCTGTTTGTTGTTATAACTGAATAAACGAAATCTTAATACTAGGTATTCTTCAAAACTTTACAGCATATTTAGCCATGATTAAATAAGTCGGCGGTACTGGATTGTGAGTGATGTTATTGTTACTGGATCAGATTATATATTTATCTATGTGACATGTTTATTCACTCCGTCCATTGTTTATTATGTAATTGTATAAAACGATGTAATGGTAATTATGTTCTAAATATATTGTGCATTTATAATAAAACATGTTAACTTGTGATGTTCTTTTATTTTTTAAATAAAGATATATAATAAAAATGGTTTTAAAATTTATTTAAGCTATTTTAAATAAATAAAACCATTTCTTAACAAACAATATTCCAATTGCTTTAACTTAAAATTTTAAATCTCAAAAAGAATCACAGTTTCAGAGAACCGAACCCACTCGGTAGTATTCGTAAGTATTGGTATTATTCGTTGGGCTACGAACGCCGTAGATTTCAACGCGAAATTATGATATACTATCGTGCGCGTGGCTGTCATTGAGCAGTACGTAATGAATCGTTTACACAGCAGCGAAAGTTTTGTAGTGTGCGTAACTGGTTACTTATCTCCTTTGGCGCGTGTACATAAACGAACTTTGGAGGAAAGTCAACTCCTGCTGTGCAAATTTTAATACTTACGATGTGTTGAAACACTTCAGCTAACAATTTACGTTTTACAGATTTGAAAATTGCAAGTAGAGCCTTGTTTTATTGTTTATATCAGTGTAGTAAAATTAAGCTTGCCTCTGTTGACTGTCAAATCGTAAGGAACCAATTAGTGTTCCATTTTTTCATCAGAGTATTTGAATCTTCCATTTTACCCTCTGCGATGATTCAATAAATATTATATTCCTCGTTCAGTTATTTTTAACAAAACAAATACTGATTGATGAAGCTAAAAGAAAAGCAACATCCATTGATATACTAATAAATGCCATCACCTAACAATTAATTATTTCTGTATCCGTATCGCACGTCGAAAGTCCCTTAAATCTGTGTCAAGTCAATGAGAATAAAAGTGAAAAGATATAATATGCAATGATTTAACAAAAATTTCTAAACGGTTGGAGCGTGTCGCGTTCACCATGTGTTTTAGTATTGATAATACGTAATTATAACATCGGTGACTGAAAAGTGTGTCAGCCCGCGACCCGGCGACATGTTTGGCCGAATGTGTTTTCAACTCCGCGCGATATTCTAGAGAAATGCATTCAAAATTTATTGCTTCTCGTAAATATAAACCGGTAGTTTTGTTTCTATTAATAGAGTGTTTTTAATGTTTTCTATAAGTATTACGCCTCCCACGTGTAAAGCAATTAGCGGTAGCGACCTAAAATACACGGAGGCCTCTCTCCGTGTTAATAATAGCTGCATTCATTAAGTTTTGTTTCGGCTATTTAAGAGTTATGCAATGGAAATTAATTACGATTCGTTACTACTTCCTTACTCATATCACTATACCTAGGTGCTAGGATATTTATAATATTGTACACTTTTAGAATCACTTTCAAATACCGAATCAGTAATTGCATAGTTATTTCCAGTTGTATTGGTATCGAAAAAATCACGGATTATTTAAAAATAGTTGCCTTCTGCTGTATGTTCTCTCACAATTTTTGTAATTCTTAACGTTTGTTTAAATTAACCAAAATTCGCGCTTTTCCCGGCTTTGATATTGGCTGCTGTATTTTCTGTTGTATTACATGAACGCGTGCGAATGATTGCGGTTTCTGAAATAACGTTTTCCGTATTCAGAAGTCCGAAACTCCGGACTCGTGAGGCGGGCAATCTTGACGGACATAAAATTCGGACATTCACCCTTGTTACCACAACATTTCAAGTTTATTATGAAAATTATTCATTCAGGAAACCTGTCCTCGAAACCCGTTTGTATCTATTAGATCAAGAATGTCAGTATGTACCTAACTATACATATACAGGTATAGGTATTTAGTTTTTTTTTTAATGTTGAAATTTACGTAGTTTAGTTCGTTTTAATGTATGGCCAGAAAAGGGGCGAAAAATGCTGACGGGTAAAAAAGATTCTATGGAAGAAGAAGACATGCTACACCGATCCCTGGGATATGCGCAGGAGATCTTACATCCGTATATCATAATATATGACCAAATTCGACCCAAATATGATAAGTTCTATAAATGTTGCACGTGTAGATGTTGCAAAAGCTTCAAAGGTCAGAGTATCGATAAACTCCACATGAGGACTCTTCCTTTCATAAGCGATATCAGATATTACAATAATAAAAAGACCCAATGTCTTGCAGCTCGTAGCGAACACATCATATAATCGATATGTGTCATACTTTAACATTTTAACTGAGCATCCTACCTATAGACTCGACCTCAAACTAAATCCGCAATTTCTAATAATAAACTAAGTAAGTATCATTCCTTTATTCGCTTTCTATGCTTAAATTCTAGACAAACATACTTATGTATTTTATTATATTATACATTTATGTATTTGTGGTGTGGTGAAAGGGGGACAGCGATAAAGCAAATGCATAACAATATCGAGGATGGATCCTCGATAAATATTTCTGCTGTTTAAAATTGCAAATAGTATTGTTGTTGAAAATGGAAAATGCGTGAAGAAAAACACTTTTAAAAAGAAAGTCCTATCAAACCTGTCAATGAATAAAACAAAGCCTAATAATCTAGAAAATCTTTATTTAAATTTAACTCAACAGATAAAGTTGGAGTGCAACTTGGAATGGAGGAAGCAAAAGTGACTCGCGGGTCACTAGACACTGCTGAATGAAGCGAATATATATGTGAACAATGGAAGAAGAATGTCTTTTTGAATACAAGCTGGGAAATGTATTGAGTCTTCTATCTGACACTCGCAAAAAATTATGGTTTAACATTTCGAAACTATGCCTAAGTACTTATGGTGAAGATTCTGAATAATTTTTCCGATCTTGATTTTTATTTAACCTAAATGTTTCATTGAACCTTCCCAGGTTTATTAGTGCATCCGGAATTTCAAAAATTATACGAAATCCCTTCTAGCCAACAGACTAATTACGGAAAGTAGTAGATTATTCACTAAGAGGACTACACTATTTTGGATTTGGATCCCGAACGCACCGAAGGATTCTGGGACACCTTTATCCCGAGGAGAAAACTCAACTTTTCGCACCTACTGCTATGTAATAAAAACCAATTCGATTCTAGGATTGGTAGTTCATGATATTGTTAAATAGCCAGGGAATACCTAGTTAAGTGCAGTTTCATACCTACACGTTAACTCATGCAATTTCATCAAAAGCACAATAAATAATATCGTACATATTTACGCTCAAATCCAACAATGTTAACGCGGGGGCACAACATAGTACAATACAGTGCTGTAGGGTAAGCAACAGACTACCCCTATATAATCATGCAAGTATTTAACATAATGACAGGATCCTTGTCCTACTGGGTAGGTACCTACTTGTAAACACACACGGTGGTCATTGAAGAGTATCGAATCATGCCAGACAAACCCATAGATTCTATAAACATACGTTAAACATATTTGTATAAACATAATTCTTTATAGAAAAAGATTTGTTACGGTCGCGAACAATGATATTATATTAAATTTATATATTAAATTTTAATATAATATCATTGGTCGCGAATCATATTTTAATCAACATAGGTACAACCTAATACTGATCTGAAAATTGCAAAAAACGTAAGAAAATTTGAATTTCGCGGGCTACCCTGAAGCTTTCAACTGAGCAAGAAAAAAAAGAACAGAAAAAATGCAAAAGGATCTTCGTAGAGTAGGTAATCTGAGTTTAAATTGATACAGTTTTATTCTTTAGAGGCCATTCGCTTTCAACAGGATACTAATTTACATATTATAACTAAGTACCTAGGTAGGTACATATTTTTCATTTATGAACTGTAGGTAGGGTACTTGTTGTAACTATAAGTACATTAAACATTTCATCGAATGGGTACTTAATTAATTTGTTAGTGACTAATGACTATTAAAAGTTAACTATGAAACAGAAGAAGGAGAATAGAGTATCTGGCATGGTCTTTATCATTTAATTTCAAATCAAATTGTTCAACAGCGCCATCTATGCTCACATAATGAACTTTTACAAGTCTTGCGCCGTTTGCGAGTATTTGTAGACACTACGAGATGGCGCTGCAAATACAGCGCGTGAATGATTTTGAAGAAAACAACTAGATGGCGCTACTTAATTCAAAACCGGATAGTTGACTGCTGCAACACCGTACGGGCAATTTTATTCAGTAAATTAGTAATGGAATGGTTATGAAACTTATTTATAGATAGGAACTGTAGGTTTCGCCTATAATAAATTGGCTATCTCTCTGAATGGCGTGGGAGGAACGGTGGAATCGTGGGGCGATCCGTCCAGAATTTCGCATTCTTTACAAAGGGTCGCAGATTCGACTCCCATACTAGCAACATAAATGATGTCGAAGAATTCGTGTCATTCAAAAAAATTATTGATAGGTAGGAGATAAAAGCAACAGTGTTAGTTTCGTTACCGCTCAACTGTTCATTGGCCTTGCGTAAACAAATATCAACTACTGCCTATTGAAGTCAGATAATGTAGCAGTAGTACCTATGTGGAGGACCACAGAATATAAAAATGCCGTTATCAATGAAAATTCTATTATATACTAGCAAGGAGAACAGATGTGCTCTCTTATTTATTTATCTATATAAGTACACACCACACATTATAAGCAGACAAGAAGAAAATAACAGAAAAATACTTACAAAGGTGGCTCTTCTCAATTATTCACCTGTTTACGTCCAGCCATCGCAAAATATTCTCAGGAGGCATTTCTTAACATTTTCTGAGTCACCTGCATTGATAACATTTGAATTTTATTACGGTGCCTACGTACTGGGTTTATCCATCGAAATAATTAATCTACACTCATAAGTTCCCTGTCTTCCTCTTAGGTTACATAGAAACATACGAATAGAATAGTAGACTTATAAGTTGTAGGTAGATGAACCTAGCTAAAGTCAACTAAAGCTTTTCACTTCTTTACTTTTAAATCAAGAACATCCAGCCCACATCTTTATGGCATAGTTGTTCCTATACTTAATCCAATAAATATAATTTGTATAATAAATTCAATTAAGATGAAGTGATGTCTGTCTACCTACATCAAGTGCAGTCACATCCATAAATAAATTATAATCAAGAACCATCCATCTTTCTGGTTTTGTAGGACCAAAAACGCGTTGGCCGTGTAAAATCGACTGCCCCTTGTTCGCTGGATCTTGTTTCAATTTTTTTTCCTCGTTGAAGATGTATCAGACGCATTATCCTGGCCTGGAGGTTTGGTATTGGGTGCGCGGGCCGGGGGGGGAGGGGGGGACTGGTACGCTGCGCCCGACGCGTGCGCATAACTCGAGCGTGACGTCACACGAGGGCCCGGTAAAAAACTCCATGAACCCGACTCGTCAAGGCCTCCGAGACTCCAGCATTTACATGTTATTATACCTACATACTAATGTGATTTGCTCACGTTTCGGTATGCTACAAGGGCATAGTTGCATGTCTAGGAGACTCATTTGCATTTTTGAAGTTCGTAAAGAACTGCGGGAATTCTATGAGCTAAAAAGTAAAGAGCAATAACATCGCTATTCAAAATATTCAAGACCTCGTTGGGAAGATAGGATTTTATTTCGTTGAAGTTTATATCGCAATAAATTATTGATATATCTGGGTTTCTCACAAATAAAAATGCAATGTGATCTGAGAAAAATTATGACCGATGACGTGTCCGTTAGCTGCACGAGATCAATTTCCTTATATCACGATCTGAGACAGTTACAAGCCCTATATAGATCACTATCAGTCAATTTAGATATCGATATGATAGTAATATAGAAATAATGCACGTTTTTTAGTATCAGCCGTTAGATAAACGGTGCAGTGATTGAAACTCCCACGTTACTCGTAATTTTTACAAACGTTTTCCTGGCCAAGTGTAGGAGTTGGCTTCACGGATAATTGTCCGGTTGATTCGATTTGGCTTCATCACGGAAGGCCCACCTAACCCACTTGTTAGACAACACGCAAGGGGCGAAGATTCCTCTACTGTTATGGTAGCCATTCAATGACACACAAAAACAACAAAGTAGGCAGGAGTTATAAGAAATTCAATCACGGTAATTCCGCCATTTATGAGAGCCCAGCCCAGCATTCATGTTGAATTTTAATTTCCTTGACCCAACGTTTAAACCGTTATATACTCCGTCAGTCATACACAAAGTGCGTCGTGATGCTAAAGGTAATATTTGTCTTTGCAGGTGACAGTGTGGGGCAACAGTACGGTGGCAGAAATTGTTTGTGAGCCACTGAATGACCTCGGAGCAGTACTAGCTGGTCTACCAAGTGGGCCACTGTCGGCTCCTCAGGCGCTTCCTCTCGGTGGATCTGTCCCACTCCCTGACTCGCCGCCCCCTGCTCCACCCGTGGCACTGCTCTTCCTCGGGGGCTCCAAAGCTCCAGTAGAACCCAGAGCATCAGCGACGGTATTGGAAGGGGAAGTGCTCGTCGTGGAGTACCAACCACCGCAATGGGACGGCCGGGATCTGGAGACATTCATTGCTTGGGAAAAGATTTATGGTTAGTTTAGTTACTTTGAATATGTAGGTTTATTGTAGTTTTCTAATGCAAGGATAGCGGATGGCATAAAATCTGCGATATTCTATTCATAACCTTATATCCATCACGAAACAATGTGTTGTACGTTAACTTTCTTCAAGGAACCTCCCTGCTCGGTACATCAATAAGCTGCAAACGAAGCGTGTTCATTCAGTATTCCGCGGGCAGACGCAGCGATGTTTGTAGAAAGCGGTTTGGCAATAAGACGCATACGCATGCTATTGTCCGGTAATCTTTCCTAGAAGGCGCTTTTATGCATTAGGTATGCAGCCGCCGTGACTACCATACTATATCAGATGAATGGAGTCGGTATTAAGTGATTAGAGAGGTGACACGTCCAATTATATTTTTAAAGATCAAAACTTGGCAATATAATTGATGAAACAGAATGGTATTTCTGAAAAAAAAATGAGCCTGTGTAAACCTAAATACTTAATGAGGTTCAAGGAATGCAACGTTCTCGGTCATTAAGATGAACTTTAAATGCAAGGTGATTCATATTACCGATGTGCAACGTGACCTCACTGACTCCCACGTAGATTTTTGTAGCGACTCAATACAATGTTATGCAGATGTTTCATATAGTAACACGGTCAATAACCGTCAATTATATCAAACTGGTGCACACAAACGTAATACAATTTGCATTACAAGTACTTTCTCTTTTATTACAGCTTCAACACTGTTTTCGGCGGTGGAGTTGTACGGCAAGCCACTACTACGCGCCGCAGTTATCACCAAAGAAGAGTACCATCTTCTATTCTACTTTTTGGAATCAGTATCAGAAGCCAGCGAAGCCCTTACAGAACGCATGAGAAAGTACATAGATTCTGGTTTACTGAAAAATGATTGCAAGCAAGAAGATGATGGCACAGCTGATCTGTTAGAAAAATCTATAATCGAAGAAGAGCCAAAAAGTATACTAACTGAACTCATTCAGGAAGGCGTGATTACTCAGCATGATGTCGACACATCTTCAGTGATAACGAACTCGGAATTCAACGACTCAAATGCGACTGACAATCGAAAAGTTGATGACGACAATCGATCTAGCGTTTCTTCTGTCAGTCTTCGTAAAATAATCGTCGACATACCAATAGATTGTGATGAATCAGTGGCCGACAGTTCTATTGTAGAAACTAGCGATAATGTAACTACTGTCACTATCAGAAGCGGTGGACAATGTTGCGCTGATCACAGGATATCAGCTGATGTTAGCGAGAACGTGTGGGCAAACGTTCGGTGGGATTTTCTCAACCCAACAGATTTTGGCTACGATCAAATCCCAAGTGTTAAAAGAAGTCGTTCTGAATCAGCCATTACACCCGTCTCTCAAAGGAAAAACGAAGACCTTTATGAGAGACTTCACGAACATGATGTCGAAGCTGAATCATGTGGAAGCATCACACCTTACGAATCAATAGAGGATTTATATGACTGTATAAAGAATGCCCAGTACAGCAGTGCGGCCGCTGAGGAGTCCTCGCCATCGACCGAGAGCCAGTCAGAGCCTCAATATCCGGACTACTATGAGAAGGCGAGCACCGCCCGACAAAGTTCCGCGAGTAGCGAAAAAAGCGGAGCCTCATCCGCGTTTCCGTTTTCGAAATGCGGTTCGAGCGATACGGACGCGTTTACATCGTGTGAGTCGACTAGCGGGATAAGTACTTTTGCCACGAAAAGCATTCCGGAGTCGCTCAAGTGTCGCGAGTTACCTCCTCCACCGGCGGAAGGAGTTTCTGGTGAGAGTGCGATCCTCCTGAAACAGTTGTTTATGGGAGAGCTGATGGACGCGTACGGAGAGTTCCTGTCGGCGTACCCGTACGCCCGCGCGCTGCTGCGGCGGAAGGTGCGCCGTGACGAGCACTTCGCAGCCCTGGCTGACATCCGACGAGGCGCTGCCAAGTATACCATTAGCGACTACCTCGAATTACCGGTAAGTACCTACATAGCTATCAACGGTACATTACATACATTTGAATTAATGCCCTCACGTATTGTACGGTGACATGTATTACGAAAATTGGTGGGATAATGTTGCTTCATTGCACTTGACCCTAAGGAGAGTTCGTATCGGAGCGAGGAGTGTAATGAACGTGTCAAATGTGCTCATTACGTTTAATCGGCGAAGAAAATGAGAACAATGCAGCGACTCGCTCCTCGCTTGAGGTAGATTGATTTAGATCGAGAGTAGGTTCAATCCGGGCGACAATGATCCGTGTGACATGCGCACGAGCCGACTATTCAATGCTAATGGAGCGGAAGAGCGCGCACGTGTAGCTCTCTCTCGTGATCATTACAGACATTGTTTCCCTGAACACTCGATGCCGCAACGGTTGAGCACTAAAGCACTAATTAAGCACCTATTATAAACATACCTATTATTTTCCCATAAACTCTAAAAGGTAGAACAGAAAGCGAAATACTTCGTAAGTTGTTAAGCTTATCCTTTTGTAGACATACGTATGTGTAAAATGTATTCGTGATTCTGATTCTATCGACGCGACTCGCACATTCAATGATAGTTACAAAACGCTAACCTAGGGTTGGCAGAGCCTACATTTTATTCTTGTTGTATAGCTTTTATTGCTTTTTGAAACTCTTTAGATTCTGTGCGGATATATATCTGATTTCACGAACGGATGTTTTAGATTGATATGTTTTTAAACAGTTTAGTACCTCCTTGTGGTAGCAGCCCTATAAATCGTGATGTTGCGATTTGCCCCTCGCCACGATGGTGGAGATATGACTTGGTACTAATACTAATACCCATCGCCTTTGCACTCACATAGCGCTATTATCATAGCATAATGATGAAAACTATGATTCCGAACCTGTATAAGCGTGACCTGTTGATTTTAGCGAGGGTTTGCAAAACGTATTGACATTTCGAGAAGTATTTAAACCTGTACACAATATTTAGAGAGGTATTACTTCCGTTTTTGAGCAATACCGATTAGTTCATCTGATGTCAAATCTTATATTGGCTGTTGTGAATTGTGATTGAAAAAAACATTAACAAATCGATTATCTTGATGAAAGATATTACAAGGAATTAAATTGAATAGGTTTTCAAAGACACCCGTTAAAGCCAAGCTGCTGGGTACAGTTCACACTTAGTTATGTGAAGACTGTAAATAATTAGCAATTAGAAAATCTACAACATTAAGTCATGCATGCATGACAAATGCTGTTTATAAGAATGCAGGCGACTGATGACTTCGATGCTAGCCCACAAATCAAGGTACGCGATGTGAAGTTAGTAGAACTTAGCCAAGATGTAAATAATTAAAATAACGAACATTAGAGTACCAACGAAGAGTTATATTGTTATTTACGCACCTGTAGGAAACATAAATGCTTACGTATATAGTAATCGGCGTCTAATACATATCAAACGGAGACTATTATGGACTTTGTAAGAAACGTCATTTCGCTGCGTAAGGTAGAGGGTTTACAAGCGGCGTACGCGCATCGTGCTGAGAGCATATAGACGGAATTAAGAGAAACATCTTAATTATTGAACATTTTATCTCATCTGCATGAATTCTAATAACAGTCGCCGCGGTGTTGTATGCAGATTTAAAATAGTAGGAGCTCAAAAGTGGTTTAACAAGGTTTTACGTCGAAATGCGACGCGTACGTAGATTGAGTTTAAACTTAACTTATAGGTCGTTTTTGTCGGTAATGTGGGAATCTGTGGACGATGTGATCAGGGTCTAGAATTACTCGTATGGCGAGGCATCGGGCGTTAATGGGGAACCAGATTTTTCTAATTTAAATAGACATATACGATGCACAACGTATAGTGTGCAGTTATGTCTGAACAACCTAATATATATTGTAAGTATATGTGTATATTCTAAGCTAGATATAATAGGAAAATATATACATATTTGTAGGTGTTTTTCAAATTATTTATTGATACTTGTCTGGCTAGTCAATATATCGTTAACTGTATCATACAAAATGTTGCTCTTCGTTAAAATTGATTGTAGCATGAATGCAGGCTAACCTTACCCGCCCACGCGCACGTTTACAAATGACTGCACTTGACCGTCCCTAGGAACAAACTTAATCCTATTGAATTTGATACCCCGCTGCAGAAGAAGCGAGAAATATTTGCATCATAAATATGTTGTTGCTAAAATTATGTATGTTTCCTTATTCGCATCACAGACATGGTTATGGAAAGATTGTTAATTTTATACAGGCAGGATTGTCTAACGATAAATATTGTACCAATGATGTTGAGAATGCGGCAGGATGTGCATTTTACGATAATGAGCAAATATACACACCTTCCTCTCTCGTTTTAAAGGCAGATTAGATAAGCAATAACATGGATTTATTCAAAAGCATTGAGTATGAAATAGATAGCGCACAATTAAAAATGGAAAATATACAAATCTCGTTTGCCTCACAAGACTATGAGATTTTCAGTCAATAATGCAGTTAGCATCTACTTTGACCACGATCGATAGTTTTATAAAGGAACTTGAAATAAAGACAGTACAAGTATGATCATCAAAAGTCTTGGGTTATTCATTATATTTCGGCATTCGATTTTGGTCTCCTGTTTGCAGTGGTAACTGAAGGTATGTGTGTTTGTAATTTCGACTTTACTAAAGTTTGACATTGTCAACGGTGATAAACATGACTTCTAATGACAAAAGAACATGGCTATTCTAAAGGGTTTTTCAATAGAGACGCGCGAACTTTGACAGCGCATAGCGGCCATCTTGGTAAAGCGATAGCTGTCGAATTTGGCGTGAACACATATTTAGTCGTGACATTTCACCATGGAATGCTACACGCTTCAACAAAGCGTAGAAATTATCAAAATCAGTGCTCTATTCGCCTAACTAAATTTATTGGATGAGAAATTCGAAGGCTTCGTCGTCTCGCGTGGTGGCGACATCAACTGGCAACCGAGATCGTGTGACTTAACACCGCTCGACTACTTTCTGTGGGGTTACGTGAAGTCTTTAGTCTATGCATAACTCGCGCTCTTCGTGAAATTGAGCCCCATTTATGCGAAAATGTCATCCAAAATTGGTCTACCAGGATACACCACCTACAGCGGAGTCGCGGCGGCCATTTGGCTGAAATTATATTCCGTACATAATGTCAGCGAATATCCTTTAAAATAAAATAAAAATTGTGGTAATATCACTTAAAACAGGTATTTTTATTTTATTTTTAAGTTCGAGCGCTCTTAATGAAAAACTCTTTAAATATATCCACATTGTAGACTCGCAAAACTTTTAATAAGAGCTCTCAAAAATCTGCCTCATCTATTCTAAACTCGTGAACGTACGTGTAATAGCAGCCGTGGCCACTACAATCACCGGATTGGTATCTAAAGTGTGAACACATCGCGAGGCGACGGGACGCTTCGTGCAGGGAATGCTAAGCGATGCTGCGTGTGAGCACTGAAATCTAGATAGACATTAGATACTGTTATAGGGCCACAGCTTATTGTGTGGCGGTAGCGAAGTGTGGAATCTTCATCTTCCTTGAGATATTCTTGTATTATTAAATTGTGCATAGCATTGTCTTATCGTAATGCTTATTCATAAACTACATGTTGCGCTAGTAGTATTATTTGCAATGATAGTGTTTATAAAAGACACTCTTCTTATATTCTGAGCTGTGCAGTCTGAGCTTCATTTTCGTTGCTGATGATCGTATATGTCCCTTAATTTTTACAGAAACTTTGGTCACGGCCTGTATATTCTGCCTAAATGCACCGAGAATTCGAGAATAATATGTGATTTTGTACTTTAAAATATATTCTACGTTCAGAAAGACGTGGATGTTGATAAAACTAACATTCAGTATGTAACCGCGTCATTTATGTTCTAATCTCGGCTTTTACTACATCCTAATGATCTCGTAAAATCAGGCAGACATCAGAAACGTTTCATTATTCTATACACAATAAACTCGGAGGCCGATGGAATAGTCGAGGATAATTTTGTCTTGAATATAGATAGGTTACCTACCTACAATGAAATGCATTAGAAAAATGACAAAATGTATTTTATAAGATACACGATAAAGAATAATAATGCTTCTCCATCTGCATTACTTACCGCTCCTAACAAGTTACCAGCAAATAAATATGTTGCTGCACTATCAATCTATTACTCTTCTGTCAAAAAGACAAATCGGTTTGCTACTGCCCCCAGCACCTCCCGGCACGCCCCCGCCGCCATCGCGAGGCCATGGCCTAACATTCCGAGGCCTCACTCCACCATCTACATACCATCTGAGATTGCGCTGATTACCTTAGGACTTGCAAACTGGTCGTATTGAGGACATTAGGATACGATCTCGATTCTACATCGGTTTTAAATACGCGTCAATGACATTTTAACGCTGTGCCCACTATTTAGAGATGCTATCTTACTCATATTGCTGCTATCAACAGTGTATACAGCTAATACATAGTAGATAATTTATTATTATGTTTGACATAAATGTTATGACATAGAATATTGCGTCTAATAAATTTTGTCAGTAGTTTGCATCCATTTCGTATGTAGAAATGTCTCAAGGCTAAGTAAATACTCGCCTACGTGGTTTTTGCACAAAACATATGGTTTGGGCAGGTGTTAGTGTTTTTGAGCAAATAATACATTTCCACGAGACCCATTTTTTATCTCAGAAAGAGCCGTCATTCTATTTAAAGTTGTTAGCTACAACGAGTTTGTTTTGGCTAGTCCATTTTCTATGACGACATCCTCTGGCCAGGCCCCGCGAATTAGTCATGATAATAATTGTCCTCAATTTTTAATAGATTGAGGTGCGTAAAGTCATTGTACTTATGAGAATCTATGAGAGAGAAAGACAGCTGCGCTGGTTTTCGACGTATATGTATCTTAAAGGTTTCCAGTTATTCCACATACACACACATTTTATAATATTAGCTAAAAATCTGAATTATAAATAGAAAATTGAACACGTAGATATTTTAATGGACACTAGAAGCTCAAGGAAAACAACGACGTTAAATACTTATGTAGAATCTAGAGATTTGCTTTTGAAATTCTTTCGTATGTCCGGAGCGGACGTTCCATACATACTGAAGTATCGAAATAAACTCTACTACAAGCAATTCAACTCTTAACCTAAGGATACAAAGTTCAATATCGAATAAAGAAAAGTAAATGAAAATAAGTTTAAACGATGAGTAGAGAATAGCAATGATCTGTATAAATCGAATTTTGAGACAAATATATGTGTATTTTGGGAAGAGCTACCAAGACAGTGAAACCTATCTCACAATAAAGAAAGTTCATCTGAATATTTTCTCTTACTGTTCGTGGTTTTATGGGTTCCGTTTGACTGGAAGATTTAATAGCGATGTCCGATAAACAACAACAAGAAAACGGTTCACATCCACATTGCTGCTTCATTAGTCATACGCCGTCGTTGTTCGAAGAAAAAACCTTCTTAGTTAACACACCTTAACGAAAAATCTATAAAAATAATATTATATGTATCCAAGATACCAAAATAGGTATTACGTAGCCACAAATCGGTGTTTGTTGAAATTCGAATTGAACAGTCAGTATATTGCCAAAGCCTCGTTGCCTTTTCTGGCCACATTTGCGAAGCGACGTGCCAAGCCTAAAAACATGTTAATCTTATAAACTTGATACAGAAAGACTGTATTACACAATTAGACAGGTAAACTACGTTACTTATTTCACCATATACTTTTCGTAAGAGTACACAAGTTTCTTCAAGAAGATCTGCATAAGCTTATTATTTAAATGTTAAATGCGTAACTTCGATAGTTGTTCGCATTGAAGTCTCATCTTGGACACTGTGACTTATATATTGCATAATAACTACTGTACCTACCTATGATAGTGAAACTGGTTGCTGATATTTAAAATGTGTTGATTGTTTTGTTCATTAGGCAATGACTTTACAATGAGAGTAATGCATTTACAAGTGCGGAGATTAGCTGTTGTCGAGTTCGTTTGTTCTACTGCCACACATACATCAACTGCCATAAGAAGATCAACTGTATACCAAATATTTCAATTTTTGTAAACGATTGGCAATATCCCATTGAGAACATTTTCCTGTGTGGAATGCAGAAGCCAATACATGTCTTTACCCAAGGAATCTATTTCTATCGTTTTTACTATCTCACCCTTTTAGAATAATCTGGGACGTTAACGATGAATGACAAATCTTTCCTGCTTAGAAACTCATTTTTATCTGCTATGTGTTATCTTGGGCATTCATCAGCCTGGAGTGGTCTCATAAAAAGCTCGGTGGTAGTACTGCAATAAAATTCATACTGTCAATGGCGCCAATACTTGCTGGTCTACATCCTATTTATGTGGTTTATCTAAGAGGTTCTTCGTTAGATGTAGGATGTGGAATGTAGATGCATCGTGATTATAAATTATAACCCTTATTTTTATAAAGACAAGGTCTTAGAATTGCGCATCTACAAATCATATTGAATTTTAAATTTACCTTTTCAAACAGGAATCCTCAGATACTAAATGTTAGGTTAGTGGTTGTCTGATTATACTTGAATTGGATTACATAGAAACATACGTAGTTCTAAATGTTAAGCATATAAGGACAGACCACACATGCTTATTTTGTTGGTTATCGTCGATCATCAAGATTCTACTTTAGAAGCGATTGCTACATCATCCACGTACTTGACGAAGGTTTAAATGCCAATAAAACCATCGTTTAAATTAAGATTAAGAATGCCATCCAACATGTAAAAATACTCCGTATCATAAACATGCATGTAGTGGAGGTGTCAAACGATGTTAATTAAAATTCATAAGCATACATACGAAATTTTACTGACTTCATTTTTATTATATTTATTACAAAATTATGTTCGATGACAATATACATAAAAAAATAATCCAACCTTCGCCTTTTAAGGGGAGAGTGGCTCTAACGATCTTAGTTTGGATATACCAGAATATAATTTTCCAAGATAGGAAGTATAAAATATATACTTTTAAGGGCGACATACAAACCAATTGGTTACGGTTATAAAACGTGTCTTGACTGTACAGTAGATTTTTAGCAAAGGTTTGGCAACTGCTTGAATACAAACGAACAAATCTGGAGTTTAAGGTATACCGTTGTATTCATCATGAGGATGCAGTTCACAAGCCGTCAATATGTGAATTGGGATCGACATTAAAAAAGGTACGCAATCGACTTTAAAAGGCCTAAGAGAAGTTAACATTAACGGTAAAAAAGATAATTAACGTAAAACACAACCCGATGGTTTATTACATAATTGATGTTGTCAGCGGCCGAATGCTTAATTCTTTAATGGAGCCCGTTCCCCTATCCTCGGCCCTGGTAATGGCGAAACGTCTAACGGTACCAGAGTACCAACACATTTGTTGATTGATGAACTCTTAGTTGGTGACGCGGTAAATTTAGGACAGATGCCTTACGCCTCGGTGGCAACTGATCGTATGTCATGTCACGTCTTAAAAGCATCTTCAACGAAAACACTATATTTTTGGATAAGACTGCTGTGGTATGTGTTATTGAAATCAATATGCAAAGATCATGATAGATCCGCTAGAACCAACAATGTGAGCGAGCATAGTTGCATATTTTATCAGTTAAATAAATTTTGAATAAATATTGAATTGGAAATCAAGAAACAGTCTGCAATGCAGGAGTCAACAATTTATAAATACTGTTTTCTATAACATCTGTGCCGTGGTGGTAAGAAATTCATAAAAGTATCAATTGACTGTATATTAGCAGTGGTGCGTGTGCGACTACCGACTACCGCCCCTCCCAGTTCTGCTTTCTACACGCGCGATTTCACTGGCGCGGCGGCGCCCGCACTGCCGCCGACGCTCCCAGCTGCTTTTTGTACTAACGCACGCGATTTTTCACAAATACTTACAATTTTCACACCTGAACGATATCAAGCTTCGGAAACAGGCTTTGGATTTCGTTAGCAACAACAAATTCTCACGACACAACCCTTTACTGTAGTGTATGAAACCTCGCATCGTAAATAGCCCTCAGTCACACATTCTTTAGCAGAAATTCCGAAACAATGAACAACATTTTATCTCAATTCTCCCCCGGCTGTGCCCAGTAGTATCAATGTCTTAGATAAGGCAATAAATTCTGCGGCCCTTACAATAGGATTCTTCGTATATTTGTTGCGCGTGCGCTTGTTCTGCACTATCAAGCTCGCCGAGGCTTTCTTTGAGACGCCATGACTCATATCTGAGTCAGAACTCAAATGATCTGACTAACTTAAACCATTACTTATTGTTTGTTTTCTTAGCGCTTCCATATTAATCAGGATATTATCTAAACTCAACCAGTTTAGATAATATCCGAAACGCGAAGCGAATATATAAGCGTCTCATTTAATAGATTAACGTCTACTGTAGAATAGGACCACTGAACCTGAGGGAACTGCTAAAGGTAAAGATTGTGGTCGGCTGGAAAATGTGTAGTCAAAAGATACAGAAAATGAAGACAAAATCAATATAATATAGTAACTTCAAAAAATAATATCGCACATCCTATAGACCTAATACGTAGGTAATAAAAAATACAAAAAACAATTCTTGTTTATCGATAAAATGTTTCTCTAAGCTTAGAGGTCTTAAAACAGGTTGAGCGCCAATGAGTCATGTCTTATAAAATGGTGCTTGCGTTACAGACTGAACTGAATGCTATCGAATAAACAAATAAACATGACGTAGAGACAAAGACAGCAATATGTTATAAGACGAACTTTGTGCTTAACATTTTCCTTGGATGCTGATATTTAGTTACTACGAATTACGTTATTCAAGTAAACTACGCAGCGGAAACTCACATATTCCGGTCGTGTTATGTCCAACATCCGTTCTATTGTGCCCATTCAATTCTATTGCCGAGGTAAACGCACGCTAGCCTCAACTAAATGCGGTTCGTTTGATTCGAATGCCAGCATCTGAAGCAACATTGATAAACTCATTATTAATTGTGCAAAAACTAACTAATTTAGGAACTTGCCACAATTGGTGCACGTGCTTACTGATCAAGATTTATTAAGTGTTGGAGAAAAAGATATCGTTGAAAAAAAACTTGCCTTCAAACAACCACATGTTTTTGTGCATACAGCGGGATCTTCAAAGTAAATCAAACAATTTGAATACACACCGAATGAAGGACGACCGACACACGTGTCTGCAAACATTTTTGGTTGGTGGTTTGGTTCTGTTTGTACAAAACTGAGGTCTTAATGATCTTTGTTGTTTGTTGATCTATGGCCTGCCCTTAAATGTTGTACCGAATTTACTTGTACGTGTCGTTCCGAACCAAATTTATGTAGTGATACTTTGTTGGAGGCCATTTTTTGACCAGTACTCTTAGCGTAGGCGGTTGATGCGTCAATGACCCGCAAAACTTGCGAATCCGCATTCAGCAGGTAGCACAACGGCTTAGTTTTGATTCAAAAAAGCGATTTACTTATTGTTTGGCAAAATTCTATCGAATTTACAGCCACTGCCTTGAGTCATCGGTTACAATAGTAGGCTTACTCCGGGCTTTTGCTAGCTACTTAGCTGTTTGCCTTGTTTGGTAAGATACTTTCGGAATGCCGTTCATTAACCAATGTGGCGGCTTGTCTGGGACGAATGAAGCCCTAATTAAATTTTTACTAACTGGGTTATAATCCGAGCAATTCTTGTATTGCTCGTCGGAAGGCTTGTCATTTACAACTAGTTCCGTGACCTCGCTCACGCATTCCCGCGCCTGCACCTAACTGTACTTTCCCGTTGACTTAATGCCGACTTTGGACAGAACCTGATCTTAGGCAAGTGTACATTATAGCGCTGAGATGGCGATCGGCTGTTGCAATTTAATTATATTTTGTGTATGCGAAGCGAAGCGGGCGTTGCGTAGATCCCAACGGACCAGCCGAAGCCGTAGCCTCTGGGCCCGCGTGCCGCGCATTCCAGCCGAGTGCCACCGAGGCCGGCCGAAGCGGCCCGAGCGAGCTGTTGCCCGCGGCCGACTTCACACCGGAGTATGCGCGAGCGCGGCGAGAACGTCTCGTCTGTCTGCACAAGCTATCTGTCAACAAACTTCTCCGTCGAAAATAGCTGGCAGCAAAACTTTCGAGTGATCCTTTCCAATATTGACTGGTTTATTGTGTAGTGTGAGATCTCATCAGAGAACTCGTATTGTAAGTTCGGCATTGACTCTGTGGAGGAACCGTGTTATTTTTTCTTTTGGATCGCGTGCAACGCTCGCCGTGAGCTGGAGCCGCGAACGTGTGTGAGTGACTGTTCCGTCTACCTACATGGAAAGTAGCCCTTGATGAAGCTAGTGCTCCGATCCTATCCACCGGATTTTGTGATGTCTTATGATTTACGGTAAATAAATCTCTTATGTTGTGAGAGTGTTATTTTTTATTCATCTAGCGGGTGACGATTCTATGGCCTCGATACTTCGACTTTGGAGTATTCCGTTAACTTACGATTGTTTTTTGATTCATCTTCTGTGATTACATTTTTATAAATATGTCGAACGGTTGTTAAGTTTAGTCATTATAAACTAAAGATTGATGAGAACTCAAGCATGCGATCACAACACCGTCAGGTATGTGGGCACAGACTGAATGATGAAATAGCTTTGGAGAAAAATATAACATTCAACACCACCTACCAATTACTAAAACATACTTCATAATACGGCAATAATGTAGTAATAAGTATGTGACAAATTCTATAAGCTTGCTTACCAAATCGGAGTTTATTGGCACATATTCGTACTAGTATAACAGGTTCAATCATTAGTTTAAAACAATCCCAAGCAAACAAATATTACTTACTTACATTTTGCCTAGAATCGGATAAGCATTCAAGCTGAACCAATCATAAGACAAATTTTACACGTTTCTAAATCGATATTTATATAGTAATCAATAATGTAGATCATGTCATTGATAAGTTCCAATTTAAGAAACTACTTATAACTCATTATTGTTGTGTTACCGAAAGCCTTATTTTTGTTTTCATCAATAACATAATTCACTTTCTCTAAAGTATACTAGTCTAAGATTTAATATTTGTGCGCCGTAGCATAGGAACAATTTGCAGGTCTCAAAAATTGTATGTAAGGCAGGATTTAATCAGGAATATATTAGACAAATTACTATCTACAATTTGAGTATTATTTTACCAAACCTTCTGACCCCAACAATATAAATTCCTACAATAACTTCAAAAATCCGCTCCTAGATCAATAACGTCATCGGCAGGACCATAATTTTCTTAGTAATCTCATTCAGACAGGTTTTAGCGCGCCAATTATCAGAATGTAAAAACGTTCTCCAACGGAAATATTCGACACCGCACAGGCTCAGTCATGCTAAAAACCGGTAATACCTTAAAGGTAAAAGGTTACTTAGCATTAACAATAAATCTCCAATACTCCTCAATGGTAGACACCGTCACGTTCTAGAAACACCTGTCCGTCTGGGTTTTTTGTAAATCACAAACTATTCCGTTTAATTTTACCTTGTGTCTATATCTGAATCCAAAGTTATCACAATTACGAACAATTATCTGAGGATTCTACCAACCGATCTCTTCAAACTTTTAAATATATACAATTTTTTTTATCCACAATATGATACACTAATTCAGTTGATTTGAATTCAATAGTTGCAATGCTTATGCTGTGATATTGTGGTCACTCGCAGTGATATCATCGCTTCAAATTGGTTTAACATTATTATATATCTGGAATATCTGCTCTAGTATCAGTTCCAGAGTAATCCGAATGAATAATTAATTTTGTAAGGCAGTCATGATTTCCTGTTTACCTAACTTGCTGTCAATTTAAAACAAACGCATGGATACGTTTGAGCCTTCCAACACAGTTTGCCGAAAGGCGCTAATAGAAACGCTTTAATACATATAGTAACTGCTTAAGCCGTCGACATAACAAGCAGGACTAATGAGCCTTTGCATTGTCTGAAGTCTGAACCACATGTACGGTCAGCTCTCACAGTCCAAACCTAAACAATCCTACAACATCGGATGTATTATTATATCAACCTGAATGTTGAAACTAAACTTTACAACATGGTACTGCATTATAATTTTTAATGCTGGGAGTTATAGCGTCCTTTGTCTATAATTTGAACTTGCTCTCGTGTGGCGTTCCCATGAACGTCATCAGCTGCATAGTCGTTACTGTTAATAACTTTTTGTTCGTAACCAGTTGCTGCCTCTGATTTCTATCCCTAGCGTAAACATCCGCGATCGCCTGCAGGGCTTGTTTCGCGACTAACGCTTTCTATTCCCGAACCAAACCGCCGGATCCGGAAGAATTCTGATTTATAACATATTATACATGACTTTTCATTTCAATTCTCTTAGTCTCTTAGAATTTTGTCGTTACAAATGTCATCATTATAATGTACTTAGTGTTTCTATCGTTGCATACGTAATAGGTATTCAGAATGTGTAGCGTGCACGTTTTCTTGCTATGCTTTCCATATTCATAATTTTGCTTCTGTAAGCGGTGGTGTCGTGTCTCGATTTCTGCTAACTTTGAATTTGTATTATTTCAATCTTAGTTCCAAGATTTGCTTAAAATAAATTCACTTAGTTTATGATCAAATGTTTACAATATGGTTCTTGGAATACTACAGTAATTTTTTCAAAGCTCTTTGCAGGCTTCGCAAACATCCCAAAGGGTATAACGTGAAGTAACGTCAAAAGCAGTATGAATGGAAATAGGTCGTAGTACCTGGTCTAGTAAATAGGGTTAGTGAAGTAGGGCTTCACAAGTGCACGTGTGTGGATGCCTCGAGAACCGAGACTGGACATGTTTACTCACGCGTGAACGTTGTTACCCATTACCAGATTATATAGGATTTCTTCTTAATCTTTTAAAGCATCGTATATTAAATGAGATTAAGGTTGTTGTGGCCTTAAATTAGATTTCCGACACGTGTTTAATGGCTAATAATAACATCTCGGATTCAAATCAAGGAAACCTTGTCACGGAAGTTACTATGCTCAGAGTAATAAATGCTTTATTGACAAAAACACGCCAAACAAAACAAATTACTTAATAATACAACGACACATACTGTTAAATAGGCCGAATAAAACGAATAAATCACGTTACATTAGCAGTAATTTAAATACAATCAACCAATTAAAATCACATCATAATGAATTTGCGAGTTGTTTGACGTTTCGAAACTTTCTCTTCCCAATCCTTCCTGTCAATAAAGTAGGTAAGTAACAAAGTTGAAGGGCAAAAGTTAAGTCATGAAACTACTTAAAAATATAGTCTACAGATTGTATCCAATATTCTTTTTGAAATGAATGAGATCAAAGCAGTTTTTGTCACACTGATGCCCGTTGTTATTGAAAATGGTTAGCCTTTTTATACTTTGTTCGTCATTGACACAGTGATTTCTCTAATTAGCTCGGAGGTCATTTTCATTAAATGTGCTGCCAAAGCTAATTTATGAACTTTGTCATTATTGTTCAATTATAACTTCATCTGTAGGATGATGTTTTTTAATTGAATGATGCTCATGAGTCTATTACTGAGTTTTAGTCTTCCTACTATCGCTTATTACCTTGAATGGGTTATTTCAAAAACTTTGTAGATTCTTCGCTAATTTTCGATTAACACTCAGCGGCATCAATTAGTAGAATCATTACATTATCCATACAGCCGTCGCTAGTCGTTAACAAGTCTGACATACAGTTGCCAGTTAAGGTAATTGTTCGAATTACGTTATTTTCATTTTGTCTAATTCACGCTTTAAATCGTAAGTAATGAGCGAACAGCTTCACTTGGCAAGTCATCGTTTTGACGCCTCTTTTGATGCCACTTTTTATAGAAGAGCACTCAGAAGTAATCGATCGTTTTTAGAAGGAAGATTCCATGTTTTTGTTTGGTGACAGAGAAAAGCCGTTTTTATCAATTTTAGTTCCAACAACGTCGATGTATTACGGTAAATTATAGGTATTTGTAATGTTTTCAAAACTTTCACTTCCCAAATTCTACTATTGGAAGTTAGAAAGGTTTACTTAATGAATTTAAGACAAAAACACCACTTTAAACTTTGAAAAATAATCTAAACACTGTATGCGAGCGTAAGTGGGCGGAGTTAATGATGCAAGATAAGATATAAATTGGCCTCAGTAATTATCAAATTTCACGCGTCTCTCGCTATTTATCGGAGAATAAATATTGTTAGCCTGATTTTATCGTTTACGACACACGCTTGTTTCATAACTAATACACTCATGTACTCGTGGAAACCAGTGAGTGTGAATAGGCACAACTGAACATGGTAAGTCAGTATCTATGTGTATAAATATCGATATTTGAAAAAAAGGTCACAAGTACATTGTTTACGGTGTTTTTGTGACTCCAAACGGATAAACATCTCGTGACAAACTTGGACTGCATTAGAACGTAGTTAAAAGCGGACAGAAAGAATTTTTATTGCTCTCCGAAATGGGACATAAAATTTTATTATTTTTAGAAGAAAGACAAGATAATTAACGGCCATCTGGATATAAATACGGGAGACATTTGTTGAAAATTTCTTTTATAACATTCAGTAACGGATTAGTAGAACAAAGTGGACATAAAATAAAGTAACAAAGGAGAAGTAAATCCTATATTAACGAAAGGAATTTATGTAAAGTACTGTTGTAATGGAATGCTTTTCCCTTAAACGGAGTTCTCTTTAACAATCTAATCTAATGAGCACATAACAAAGTTTGTTTGACCTACAGAAGATGTTGTCCTCCCGTTACGAATAGACATGCTTGGTAAACAAGTGACCTAGAGAAAGCAAGCCAGCTTACGACGAGAAGCATAATTTAACTATTGATGCATAATAATTCCTTGACCTAGTACTTAATAAGGCTAAAACTGGGGTCACCAGTACTGGTAATTGATTTGTAATTGGAAATAACTTGAACGCAGAAAATAATCCACAAGTTTGTAACACACATATTCAAATGCGAACTAAAACGAATCCATTCAAGGCCCTTCCATGGAGAAAAATATGAGCGAAGCAACAAATCGTTTCCTATACAAGGTGGCACAATGGGTCTAGATTGATTGCAACCTTTTACCCAATTACATTGTTACTCTGACTGGGTTTCTGGCCTTATAGCCAATGCATGCAACAAGTGCGAGCGATTCAGCTAAACACTGTTGCGTGTAGAACATACATAATGTTTATATTGCAATAGAAAAGCAAAGAAATTAACTATAGACATTGGATGAGCGTATCAGAGCCAGCGACCGGGTTATAGCGCTCCCATCGACAGAGGCAACAGTTAGAAAGATTTAAATAACTCTGTCACGCTGCGGCTAATGTATACGAGTACCGAGTAACGGTCCCGCGCCCTTCATAACATCTTGAGGCTGAGGTGAAGTAACTCGACCACACTCCCATCACTGTTTGACACTCCGTAAACGAACAGACAAACTGTTTACATAAACGAAGTGCCTCAAAAAAAAAATATTCCTTAAAAAACACGAAACCACACGCAACTTTGTGACAAATGCTAATGCCTAGAACAAATACAGAATGGTCTTACTGTGAAGTAAATCAAAGCGTATTACTTCGTTTCGGTAGCTTAAACTTTACGTCGCGTAGATAACCATCAAATAAATTGGTGGTAATCTTAAATCTGTGAGATTACTGAATATCGCTCCACGGAACGCCTCATGTAGGCGTTAATGTAATATCTGCTGGGTTATACCAATATAAGGTTTATTTTGAATACTCGTAGTTTTATGTAAAGTAAGCTCAAATAAACTTGAGGGTTTTGGCTTTCACTCACGTCCTCGTCATTAGAGTAAACGACTCCGTGTTCCGCGGTTACTCGTTTACTTTTAAGTGGCACAAATTTGCTAAAAAATAAAACAAAAATGTAAACTGGTAGCAAAAAGCCGTATTTTGAACAAAGTATTTTTTTCATAGTAAATAATGGTTTTGAGTAGATTTCGAAATTATAAAATTCTTACACGCAGTTTAATCTGAGCCACTTAAAGTAATTTCCCGAAGATGTGGATAGCGAGTGATAGTGGTGTCGTGCGGGTCAACGCGACGGGCAACGAGGTGGGCTGCGCAGTGAGCGTGACGTCTGCCACCCGATAGCCAATCTCACGAACGACCCACTTCCGACTCAAGGTCACCGCCTGACCCCCTAAACTGTGTAACATTTCCTCAACCTACACCTGAAATTGGAGCATAGTTATATAACCTCCGCTGAAACATACGCCGGCGGGCATTGACTCACCCACTCACCCCTATAAGGCAATTGGTCGGGGCCATTCTTCGACCGTCAAAATACTGACACAGCTTGACATGATGCAAAGAAATAAAAAACCCACGGAATGAGAAGAAATTTATTATTCTGAATGCGTCATCGATCATGCACAGATTCATGTGGGTCCATTTCGGGATACCAGTGTATGTTTTTATTTTTTGCTTGATTGTGCTGAGCTCGAAGCAAAAGAAAATAGGCGAATTATAAACTATTGCATTAATCTTGGTTTTTAATAGAAAAACTGTTAAAAAAGGGTCTTTCCGCTTTGGGTAATTAACTAATTACTATTTAGGTGGGTGGATGTATAAACACGGTCGTACGCCGGCTACGCGACAGATTTGTAGATAGGGCACCAATCAGAGCGTGTGCGCGCGGTATCACGGGCTTTCTGATACACAACACAACACACTTTCTAATCTACGCCTTTGTCACTGCGCTCGACTATTGGCTAACTTGTCTTTATGCCAGACTTTCGCCAATTGTTTTCACGCTACATTTGATTTCTTCACGATTTTCTTGGCTACGAAATCCAATATATTATTTTGGGCAGTTGCATCATAGTTTCACATTATCTTCAATACTTTTTGGCAAGCATCTTTTACTGCACGGTTGCCCATCAAACAAGAATACGACACTGATTGAGTTCGTCTTGAGAGCTTAAGTTTAATCTAAACTGCGGTTAACCAGAACGGTGTCCAGATTATATTGCCAGCTTACAGGGAGTTAGTTTCCAACGACGAATTCGATCCGAGGTATCCTCGGTCCCAACGCTCCGTGAAATAGGAGAGCGGATTGACAAGAAGCTTAGCCGCAGTGGCCCTCTTGATAAGGTGACGTGTATGCGTGTATTTTAGAAGTGCGCGGGGATGTAGTGATGTGCGCGGGGGGTGGGTGTGCAGGACCGGTCCGCGTACCGGTTTGCGTCGACGTCGCCGACTTAGGACTAACCGTTTTATTAGCTGAGCTATGCTCTACAAACGATAGCTACCGAGTACCGACGAGGCTAGCTGCCCTCGGACGCGCGACCAAGCACCTTGTTCTAGCAGTTACAATTCATACATTCATTATCGACGTCCATTGCATGTATTATGAACTTGAATTTAGACTTACCTAACACTCGAACATGTTTAGCTTTCGGTCACAATATACCAGGTGGCCTACTTCGTTACCTTGTATAGGCGGCGCATTCACAATCGTCATAAAAAGAAGTAAACAATCGTCTCTTGACACAGGTGTAAAAGTGAAAATACAAGAATATTTCGTTTACGACGTGGCTAAGTGAAGTCGCGCGTGTTTTCGCAATTGCCTGTTCATAAGTCACAACATTTTAAGCCCTTCGTAGAATACAGACACGCTGTTAATCTCATTTGTGCTAGCTGCCAATGGTGGTTACGAACTAACCCACTTTGAAAGCCTCTTCTACAGAAATATGCAAATATGTACTTACCTACATGATAGGTACTTACAGATGTGTCGAATTATTTTCATTCAAATATTTAATTATCAACATGCTAATTGCGTGTAACGTGACTATTGGATAGTTTCATGTTACTATTTAGTCTAGAGAAGTAATTTGCAACTAAGTGTTATGTTACGTATTAGAACAACTTGCGATTTCGTTTTTAACAAGGCTCTCCGAATCATTGTTATATTCTATGGAGCTGGTTGTTATAATATAATAGTAGACCGGAAAACTGTAGTAAGAATGAACTTGTAAATAAGAAAGAAGTCTTCCTCAGTTTTGTTTCTATTTTCGCTTTCAGTTTTGGCCTTGTGTTTCTATTTGAGCGCGTCGTCGATGGCAACCTGCCACCACAATGTTTTGGACAGTGGCACACTTTCAAATGCTTCCAACACGCCGCATCGTGTGATTAAGTCTCAGCTTTATTTAATTACAATATTAACTCGGTAACTGGGTTAACGAACTTAATGGAAGTATTCATAAACGTGTGAATAAAAACACTCAGCTGGACTTCTTTCGACACCTATTGTTTCCACATCAGTAGTACTATGAGTATACATATTATTATAATATTATTGTGATGCACGTTTTGCTTTAGGACGGTAATAGTTGAATGCAAATGTGGACGCGTTTTGCCATTTCCGTCCGTCACGGTACGCACACTGTGTGAATGAATCACAAACAAAGCTATTTCGAGAGTCACTATCGTTCAGTAGAGTGACAATACCGAAGCAGATCGGTCAACGATCCAAATTGTCCACACCTGAGCGCGTGCCGCTGTGTTCGCATGTTAGGCACCTGTGAGTTGAGAGGCCATGGAGATTCGTGCCCGCTTCGGCTGAAGACCAGCCATCACAGAAGTAATGTTTGGTTGTAGGCGTTTCATCGTACGGGATAAATCGAGCTGCACAATATGGGTTTACATGGCTTAAGAGCTGATGGTGACTGGTCGTCTCAGCAGTGCAGTGGGTGATATTCGGCGTGATGTTCGAGTCGTTGGTGTCTCGTTTGACGTCGCCGCCGGTGTCGCGGCGCCGGCACACAGTGCACGCCGCACGGGAGGTGTGCAGCGAGCCCGAGGAGGATGCGGCGCCGGTGCAGCGCCGCTCGCGGACCGCCAAGCAGCTGCTGGACAAGCGCAGGAAGGCACGCCTGTCGTGCGCGGACCTCACCGCCACCGTCAATGCGGAGCCGGAGCGCTCGCGCATGGACGCGCTGAAGGCTTTCCTGCCACTGCGACAGTCCAAGTCTCTCGGACGTCTTGATGGTCTCAAAGAGGTGAGTGTTTCATTCTAGGATCTAAGTTCTGTATATTTTATGTTAAGTTGAGTTTATGTTGAGCTGATTGGCAAGTTTTAAAAGGCGTATATGACAAAATGTTTGGTTGCCAAATAAGTGGCACTTAGAATGTTCTCATTGGTACAACAAGCATAACTTTTTCTTTAAAAACACTTTACGTTAGAACGATGGAGTTACGGTAATCAACTTGCGACACTAGAGAACGCCACAAGTTGTGGTGACCTTCGCGTCGCTCCCATGCGCGTGCGCCGGCCTCGTACACCTGTTACGACCCCCCCTCCTGCTACCCCCCTCACCTCCAAACCTCATACACTGCTTGCACAACCAATAACACCTAACATTACGTCTTGACCATTTTGTAAATAGCACAATAGACGCAGCCCGCTGAGTGCGACGCACCCAACTCTGAAACAATATGTCCATGGTAACATCCATCCACACATCGGGTTGCGAAACTGACGGCTGAGGGCGTTCCTATGAACTATGACATCACACCGTCTTGGATAAGACAATACAAACAATACAAGGGACTCGACATTTGACGGCATGACTCGCTGAATCTCTGACATGAATCATAATGCAATATGAGATTCAAGGAGCATGGTTTCAAGTGTGCTGCTCTCAGATTCCACTCTAGAGATTAGCTCAAACATGTTTTTATTTGGCCGTTATTGTACCCCGGAATTTAATAATATTATTATATTAAGTATCTACACGTTCTGCAATAATAATTCAGCGTGTTTTAAATTTTAAATAATTATGTAGATGATTCTCGCGAGTCGTGCGAATAGATTTTATTTGTTAAACAAATTCGGAAACGATTCATTTTGCAATGTTAATTTCTGCTAACCTGATCTGCATTTCCTTATAAAGGTTTTGAGGTTGACGGTCCATGACCCACAAGCGTATGTATCGAGGACATCACTAAATAATAATAAATCAATGTAAGCTTTGACACATTTCACACCTTCCTAAAACTATGGAAGATGAATAATAATGGTAGTAAATAAATACTCAATGATGTTCAGTTCGTTGATAAATTCTTTCAAGTTCCATTCATATAGTTACAGTTGCGTCTTGCGTAGCGGTCGTAGCCGCGGCCCTAGCAACCTGCGCTATCCTCATAATTTATGAATAATTCCTAAAATACCTTCTGTTGACTTTAAAGACTCATAAGATAAGATTTACTATTTCCTTGTTTGTTTTGGCAGACAAAAATATTACCGTAGATGTGCGTAGTCGTTAACAGAATGATGAATTATTATATCATGAAATTAACCGTCTTAGCTTCGAATATTTAACGTGATGTATTCAAAATATGTCGAATGCTGAAGGTCTGACAAACAATATTACCATATTCATAATTGCATTGTCAATCAGCGGTGGGAACTGGTAAGATTAAAATGATTTGGTGGCGAGGACAGCCGTGTAAAGTTCAGTTTGAACAGCAAGCACGCGGGCACCGTTACGACACACGCGCAAACCTTCCGATACTTCGCAGATAGTACAAGAATGCGAGATAGGCAGGTAGGGGCAGGTATGCTCGAGCGCAGCCTTGATGGCAGGTACACTCACACACCCACGCTGCTGTCACCACGCGCCTGCGCCCCGTTGGTGTGCGCGCTGTTTGCTCGTGTGATTTACAGACAAATGCCACGACTCTACTCGCGCATCTGTTCGTCCGTCTCTTTGTGAGGGCATCTCTATTGCGTTAACGCCTTTTGTCTGCTGCCTCGAATAGGGAACATCTGCGTTTAAAAAGTTCTTATTAAATGATGATGTATGTACCTACGTACCTGGATCGAGTGATAATTACAGCGTACGCGCAGCTACGCTTGATGCTTTTGATTGCTTTGTTTGCGTTTCGATGTATATCGCGACTCGTATAACGGCTATTAAGAGCATAAATTACCATTAAAATAATAGTACTCCATTAATTTTATTTCATTTTAGTAGGTACTCATTTATCATATTTCCATTTGGTATTATATTGTCATACGATACTGAATTAATAAATCAAGGTACTACGTACAAAATAAGCAAATGACTAATCTAAAGCAACTTAATTATAATTGTTAATTATCTTTTTTATTGACCTTCATTGTCAGCCTTCAATTAAGCTATAGTTTCTTAGGCTTCGTATTTGAGGTTATGCCTGTAATCTTATCTGTGCCAAAACAATATTTGTTATGATACCTAGTATATATATTATGTAAGTACTGCATGCAAAACATACTCTGTACATTTGTTTTAAGAGCAAATTAATGTAAGGACAAAATCTCCGTAAAATTCCTGTCACGCTAGCCAGATTTTTTGCAAGACTTGTAATACCAGAATCTCGACGCTGCTGATAGGTATTTTATTCGAAGCATTGGCAATGGAACTACTACTTACAGCGTCACAGACGAGATCAATTAAGCGATTGTGAACGATAGACATAGCGATTGTATGAACCCATGAGTGAGGGACATTCACTCGACTCGCACCTCGTACCTATATGGCGATAGAATAGTGCCAGGTATTGTTATTTGTAACTCGTTTTCTTTCATTATTTACATTTCGTCATTCCCAGGGAGGTCCAAGAACCATATAAAAAGTTTTAGCACAAAGTGATATTTATATTAGATAACTTTTTGTAGTACAACATAAAAATTGGAAACAAATGGATTAAACAGGCTTAAATGTAAATTATAGAATTTTTATTACAGCCAATACAATGTTTTTTTGCCACATCCATTTTAATCATAAAGATACGGCGAAAGATTTTTTCTGTCATTATTATTGTAACTAATGACCTATTCAGAACTTGTTTTAAATCTGCGCTCGGCAGGTTTGTTCTCTATTGACATAAAATAATTCCGCACGTGTGCTGAATTGCTGATAGATATAATTAACGCGTATCGACGCCCTACTTCTCGTAACAATCATAGTAGTATTGTTAGAACACGATAACTCATTACATAGACTAGGTACAGCGTTTCAAAGAATAATCAATACAATATTTTGGTACTTCTACATTCAAAATAAATTAATAACGTTAAAGATTAACATAGAAATTAATTTGGTATATAAAAAAACAAAGAATCTTCCAAAATCAATCATATCCCATCCCAAATATGGTGTTTGATAAACACCGGTTGTGGTATTGGTGGATTCATCTTTTTGTTTGAACGCAGTTTGTTCGAGAATTAGACTTTCATTAGCTTGGCTTACTGCGGTATGATAATTGAATTGAATCAAATTATTTAGATTGTTTTTTTAAAGAATACTTAATTAAAATAGGTATCTTGCTTGAATGACAAGCGCTTTCATAGGACACCTAAATATTCAGCCTGAGATTCTGTAAAATTTTGAAAATCAATTTAATTTCTTACGAACTTAAAGCAATAAATACCCTCTACTTTTGCTGATTAGTATGCACCTATATTATCAGGTATCAGTATAAATAAAATATAATTTTGTGGTTGCTAGAGCGAGCGGAGGAGCGGACACATCGTCATTTGTTAGGTCCGGACAAAACATCGCCTTCGAAGAATTGCCTCATCTGCGATACGTGTCTTGTTTTATTTACATGTTGTTTATTTTTATCTGTTACATCGTTAGCTTGTTGCTTTGTTTCTCAACATTATGCGCCAATATTATATTATGGCTTCGATATATCTTGTCGATTAGATTTATTTCCACCACACCTTTGTTACTCAGCGGCAAACCGACAAACCGGATCAGAGTTATTATGGCGCTCAGTTTTATACGAGTCTTTAACCAAAATTGACTGACCATGTTGGTCATATAGTTGATTTAATTGTGCAACTATTAGAAACCATAAGGATTAGATCGGATCTACAACATTCTTGTCGGGTTACGTTTATGTCGAGTTAGACATTGGTATTGAGTTATTGAACTTCCCTGTTTAAGAGCAAATGGCGTGTTCTTGGCATTGTTGTTGGGAAACAGCCAAACTTGAGATATTATTTAGAGTAGAGACAAGCGCCTTGAGAGTGGACGTTTGATTTACGGCGGGCATTACACTTGCCAAAACGTTATACATTCATTTACGTGGGAAGTGATTTTAGAATCATGTTTATGGTTACTGGTGCACATAAAATTTGCGTGCCAATATAATTGTTTTATAAGAACTAACTGTTATGCTGGTAATGGAGCAATGCGTAGCTTTATAGTTTTCACCTAACTCGTTAAACAGTTGTGTCGTATAAATTGCAAACTTTAAATTGTTTGTTTTAATTAAAATGCCTATAGTAAAAGTTCATTTGGTACTAAACTGGTTCTGTTTTCTTGAGAAATGCAACGTCGGTATAGGCAAAACATAAAGGAGCATGCAATTAAAAGAGTCGTACAAATAACAGATCTGTCTAGTAGAGTGGGGATCGGAGGAAGAAGGCACTGTTAAAGGTCTCTAGCTTTTCCTTTTCGAGTTGTTGTTGACATTTTAAGTATAGTTATATATCTACATTTGTAAGTACATCTATAACTTGATACTCGTCCTCCTTGTTGGTCAATTTCATTCAAAATCCTCCTATTATGTAGGTATTCAATGTTACTGTGACTAAGATACCTACATATTGCAGTATTACCCTGCATAAAATCTTCGAGCCTAAAACTTTTTTACTTCGCTGGCCATCGATGTTGTCGTTTTTAATCGTAAGATAATTTCAATTTTTTTGAATTTGAATCTGACGTGAAGAAAGATGAAGAATTTTTGATTAGCACCCGTCAGTCGCGGTTTTTTCTCATGAACACAAGAGCTCTAATTCTTCAAATAATTCCAGGCTCTATGCTGAAAGATTTACAGTATAAATAATTATAGTTGTGTCCACGTTTCCTTGTTTTACGGTACGTATAATCGGATTTTATCTGTGCTACTATACTCGCTCTTTCTCCAAGGTATGTCGGTATCCTTTTCGCTAGTCTAAAACCTTCTTATTTGTCATAGGTTAAAAACCAGTGAAAAGGCCTATTTTGGCCTTTATCGGTGGGGTATTGGGAACCCACCTCGTTTCCCCGTTTCGCCATAATCCTGGATCAGGCGCCCCGGCGGCGCAGTTGACTGAGCGCCGTGCTACATACAAGGAATACCGCCTCTTGACGTACCGTGCGGTCCAGGAACTAACCACCTCGTGACTTATTAACTATTTATTTATCCACTGCGAAGCATCGTTTTCTCGGATTCTTCCACGTTGCATTGCAAACTGCAGCTGTTGTAAACCATTCAAGTTTTCCGTTCAACTTTAAATACATTCAAGTTTGTTTTTTTACGCGTAAATAATCTCGTATGCAAATTAGACTAAGCTGGCATTAGGTCAACCTTCGGTTGCGGTTCCTTATTCGATGCGTTGCGTTTGCGCTACTAAGTTATGGTTTTTATAAGCTTTTGCAATCGCTGATACACACCGAACTCCCACGCGTAACTAAATTTACCTAAGATTTCTATTCCGAAAGTTTTCCTTAACCTAATTATATTTTATATTCACCTTTTTTATATTTTTTGTAAAAAGTATCTTTCTATATTTATATTGCAAAAATTATACGTGTTCAACGAAGTGTGTTTATTTATTTCGTTACAAATGGCGCCCGAATTAAAAGTAAGTAAATTATGATATTCCTATGCATACTTAAATATTTTTTTTGTCAGTTTGTGTGTGGTGCTCTTTCAGGGCAATTTTAATCTCCATTTATTTTTCAGAGAAATCATTAGTTTCTTTTCTCACCACGGATACCTGCTTTTGCTGAACGACTTATGAATGTTTGAACGGCAAGCCGGTCAAATGAAGTTTATGTATATTCTTAATGTGATGTTTGTGCAATGTTATTTAAAATAATTATTTTGTAACCATATTGAATGACCAATCTTTCATTTCGTCCCATCAAATATATATCAATCCTGAATTTTATTTATCTCTTGTAGTAGTTGTATTTAGTTCCCTGTAGTGTGCGTCTGTGGTGTGAACGTGATAGGCTTCGTGTTCAAGGTAAGCGTTTGTGTGTCTGATTTTTCTGCTAGATGTCTAGCTTGTTTTTTCCTTAGTCCAGCTATCTTCGTTCCGTTTTTTTTTTCGTGTGATTTCCGTGATCCAGCATGGCCGACGAGGATTCGTTCATTGGTGAAACCGCCCATGGAGAGAGCCTGATCATTTCTAGGCCCCCCCCAATCCCACCTAGGAGACCTAGGACTGCTGAGTCATCAGGCTTACCATCCCCGATCAAATCCGACGAATGTCCATCTTATCCCCGTAAACAAATATCTCTCACGAAGTGGAAAATTGACTTTTCTGGGAACACCTGCGTCCGTGAATTCTTTCTCTCGATAGATGAATGTAAGGAAGCGGATGATATATCTGATCATTATCTGTTGAAGCGCTTCCATGAAGTTTTGTCAGGAGCTGCATTGAAATATTTTAGGTCCATTCGCCACCCACTCCTGTCATATACAAAACTTAAGGAGTCTTTCGTCAAGACATTCGGAGTCATAGATTTTGAGTTCAAAACTGAACAACAGGTTCGAAACATGAGACAGAAATCAGACCAATCGGTCAGGGATTTCGTCATCCAGGTCTCATATCTTAACGATCGCTTAGCCAGTCCCATCCATGATTCTAATTTACTTGATATTATTATGCACAATATGCACCCTAGGTTTTTCCCTTGCTTGTCAATCCACAAATTCCATGATTTAGAGTCGCTTGTTGATATGGCGTCACATTTTGAGAGCTTCTTGCCAGGAGCGTCGAAGTCGGTGTCCAACGTCTCTTCTGAGATACAGTTGTGTCCTAAATGTAGAAAGGACGGACATTCGTATCGTAACTGTCCAGATTTCCCTGGTAGGCTCTGTTTTAGATGTCGCACTCCTGGTGTAATTACCCGGGATTGTCCAAACTGTAATCCAAAAAACGTGTAGACCACCGGCGACACGTCTCATCCCGTACAGTGTCACCGGTGATAGCCAACGATTCATCAGACAACCGACCATTCGTTGAAATATTACTATGTAATCGCCCCATTAGGGCTTTGTTGGACTCAGGCGCACAGATGTCTCTTATTAGTGATATCCTCATTCAGGAACTAGGTATATCTCGGATTTCCAATGTTTCGTGTCCGCGGGTTATTTCCGCCAACAATTCGCCCATCGATATTTTAGGGAGTGTTTGTCTCCCGGTCCAATTTAACCGTACAACTTTCACGCATGAATTTTTAGTTGCACGTTCTACTACGTCTTCAATTATCTTAGGTATAGAATTCTGGAATAAATTCGGTTTAACTTCAGTTTTTAGTAAGGCTTTTAATAAAAATATTAAAGGCAATATGTACCTTCCCGCTTTTAACCATTCTCTGCCTCTGGTTTCTTGTGTAAATAAAGCTCGATATGTACATCCCCGCAATGTCCTATTACCCGACCAAGAGCGAAGTCTACAACGCGTCATTGACGAATTTGAGGCTATTTCGTCTGATAAGGTTGGGCTCGGTAAAACTACTTGGCTTTCCCACAAAATTAATACAACAGGAATGCCAATTAGACAAAGATTTTACCCTCTTTCACCGGTCAAATTAAAAATTCTTAACGACGAAATTGATAAGATGTTAGAATTAGGTGTTATCCGTCCCTCTCGTTCTCCTTGGGCCAGTCCTGTTGTAATGGTTACAAAAAAGGACGGGTCTGTTCGCTTTTGTGTCGACAGCCGTAAATTAAATAGTGTAACCATCAGGGATTCGTATCCTCTACCTCGTATTCAAGATATCCTTGACAATCTTCGTGGTGCGAGATATATAAGTTCTCTCGATTTCAGGAGTGCCTTCTGGCAGATTCCTCTCGCGGATAACGAGAGCTGTGAGAAAACCGCTTTCATAATTCCCCAACGCGGTTTATTCGAGTTCGTCAGAATGCCATTTGGGCTCACAAACGCTGCTTCAGAAATGCAACGCCTAACTGATATTATCGTTAACTTCGAATACACTTCTACCAGCGATGACTGTGTTTTCGGATACGTCGACGATTTGATCTTGATATCTAAGGATTTCAATAGTCATCTTGCACTCCTTAGGAAGGTGCTAAACCGCCTCAAAGAAGCCGGTTTATCTATAAATTTAAAAAAATGTGAATTCTGTAAGAGTGAGCTAAAATACTTGGGATACATCGTCAACGAAAAAGGGCTCCAGACTGATCCCAGTAAACTGGAAGCTATTCGCGATTATCCCACTCCTACTACCGCTAAATCTTTGCGCGGCTTTATAGGAATGTGCTCTTACTATAGGCGTTTTGTAGATGGTTTCTCGTCCATAATTGCTCCTCTTACAACTCTTATTGGAAAGAGGAAGGGTCGCGATCCTATAAGTTGGGACGAGGCTGCCGAACAGGCATTTTTTAAGCTGAAAGAAGCATTAGTCAACACTCCAGTGATGGCTTGCCCTGATTTTGCCAAGCCATTCATATTGCAGTGCGATGCTTCGGCTGTCGGTCTCGGTTCGGTCCTATCTCAAAACGTCGACGGTGTAGAACATCCCATTGCGTATTACTCCCGCCTATTTTCCAGAGCGGAGCGCAATTATAGCACCACTGAACGCGAACTCCTATCTGTTCTGGATTCCATAAAGCACTTCCGCTGCTATTTAGATGGAATGAAATTTTCGGTTATAACCGACCACATGGCTCTGAAATGGCTGCTCACTTTAAACAACCCATCGGGGCGTTTAGCTCGATGGGCCACCGTCATTTCACAATATACCTTCGATATCATCCACCGCAAGGGAACACAACATGTTGTCCCGGATGCTCTATCCAGGATCTATACTAGCCCTATTACGTTCGACCAAGGTCCTGAACATACTACCGATAGGTGGTACAAAAGGATATATGTAGGCGCACGCGACACGCCACAAATGTTTCCTGCTTACGCCATTCAGGACGGGGTGCTCTTGAGACGGATGCCCATCTCCAGCCCTTTATTATCTGATCCCTGGCGCGTCGTATTGCCGGCTGAGAAAGTTCCCAACGCCATTTGGGAAGTGCACAACAATTTCCCTTCCATACATCCCGGCGTTACCAAGTCTTACCTTAAGATCAAGGAACTATACTATTGGCCGAATATGTTTCGCGACGTCACCGAAACACTGAGACAATGCGACGTTTGCAAAGCCTACAAAATCGCCAATACCCAACCGCGTGGACAGATGAGATATCCAAAGGAAGTTTCTTTACCCCTGCAGCTTATTTCCATAGACGTAATTGGTCCGTTGCCTATCGCCTACTATGGCTATCGATATATTCTATCAATGGTCGATGTGTTTTCAAAATATGTCTGGTTGATTCCTCTAAAAAAGGTAGACGCAAGTTCCCTAATTAAAGCCCTGGAATCCGAGATATTTTTTAACTTCGGAGTGCCACGGGCGATTCTTTGCGACAACGCTACCGTTTTTCGTAGCAACCGTTTTTTAAATTTTCTTAGGTCCTTTCACATCGACTCACCAATGTATACACCCTACTATACGCCACAGGCCAATACCGTAGAACGTTATAACCAAAGCGTCGTCACGTGTCTGAGCATATTGGTTGGTGAAAACCAGAGAAATTGGGCGAAATTATTACCCAAAGTCAAATTATATCTCAACTCCTCTATTAACTTGGCTACTGATTTTACGCCTAACTTCCTCATGTTCGGTAGGGAAGTCCTTATAGATCCCGCTCGTGCGCATAGTCAGACTCGAAGCACCAATTTAGCCGAGAGTCGGTCTCAGCACGCGTCTAATCTATCTTCCCTCGCCGAGGTTTATGCTAAGGTCGCCGATAATCTATCCATAGCTTTCCTCCGAAATTCCCGATCTTATAACACCAACCGTTCGGCTATCACCCTCAACCTCGGTGACATTGTATGGAGACGAAATTTCTCTAGGTCTTCAGGGTCAGACTATTTCTCTGGAAAATTAGCGCCCCGTTTTATTAAGAGCCGTGTAACCAGAGTCATCTCTAGAACCACGTATGTTCTCAAGGACTGTGATTCCGTCCATTCAGGACAGTACCACATAAAAGATATCCTGAAATGATTGCCTTTGCTCTTTATTCATCAACTGAAATACACTAGTCGGTCTATATTTTTTGTTGCATAAAGGACCATGGGGGATTTTGTATGGACTCCGTCCCCACCCTCCAACAGTCATAGGATACGTGTCAATATGTTTTTAGGGATCCCGAGAAAGACTTACTGTCTTGCTCCATTGCAAAATCAATGGGGTTTTTTTGTAATAACAAAAAACTTTTCTGTTAGCTAACCTAACCTAAGCTATAATTGCCTATCCTTGCCAAACATAACCTAACCTCACCTAACCTAACAGTGATAATTTGATCTTGGATTTTGAAGGTCAAATGGAACTCCTCAATGATGAACAGCATTTGTGTATTCTTGTGATTGGATAATTGTACAAAAAACTTTAAAAAAAACGGCTAACCTAACCTATTTTTTTTTAAATCCTCATGGATGACCTCTGCCCTGGGGCGGGCGGAGGGGTCTGTCAGACTCTTACTGACTAAAAACCACCCCAGTGTTCCAGCTCACACCTTCGCCGGGGGTCACGGGAACGTAAAAATCTTCCGCAACCCCAGACTGGCCCGCCATTGCGGGACTCCTCGGGTCAGGGGCCCCCCCGTGACCCGAGGAGTGAGGTGTTTGACTCCCCCCGTGACGTCTAAGAGGGGCGCGCGTGGAACACTACGCACCGCCACCTCGGGTCCTGATGTGTAGGGGGCGACGGACGTCCCCGAGTCCGTCGTCCCTGGACCCATTTAGGGGGGCTGGAAGAGGGCGTTTACCGCCGACGCCCGGTGCGCCTGCTGCGGGCCGGGTGAGTGGAAGAGATCTCCCTCTCCCTTTCCGCAGCCACCTTCTGCGAAACGACTGTCTCACGGAAGGAAACCACCGCGTCCCAGGACTCCTCGCTGTCGACCATCGACTCAACGACGGCCGGCAGCGAGAGGTCACTGCCTACTTCGGAGATGAGGGCATGGCGCGGCTCCTCCCAAGCGGCACACTCTGCCAGCGTATGCCGCGCCGTGTCCTCCCGGCAGTCGACGCAGTGGTGACACCGAGCGTCCGGCTCCCTGTTTATGCGACACAGGTACTTCCCGAAGCAACCATGCCCCGAGAGCACCTGCGTCACCCGAAACGACAGGGAGCCGTGCCTCCTCCCGAGCCAGCGCTCGAGCACCGGCCGGACCGCCTCGGTGATGTCGAGGCCGGCGGTAGGGCGTGAAAGCCTGTCCCGCCATTCCGCCACCAAGACCTCGCGAAGCTGAGACCGATGCAGCTCTATGTGTCGCTGCATCGGTTGCTCACCCCGCACTCTCGCTTCCTCGCGCCACCGATACGATGACGCGAGTACTTTCGCCTCGAGGTCCCAGGGCCCATCCGGCCAGTAAACAAGCCGCCTCGTTGGAGATCGTGCGATACCCCCTGATGACTCTGACGGCCATCGCTCTCTGCGGCTTGCGCAGGACTGCGATACTACCGGCCGTCAGGTCAGCCGCCCAGATCGGGGCCCCGTAAAGGGCCATCGATCGCACGATTCCCACGTAGAGCCGCGTTGACAGCGCACAGAAGCTAACCTTACCTAACCTAAACTTTTCGGTTGGCTAACCTAACCTAACCTAAACTTTTCGGTTAGCTAACCTAACCTAACCTAAACTTTTCGGTTAGCTAACCTAACCTAAGCTATAATTACCTATCCTTACCAAACATAACCTAACCGAACCTAACTTTAAAAAAAGGTATCAGAGAAAAAAAAAATGGTCCCTGATAAAAAGAAAGGTTGTCATGAATGAGAACCATATTTAGGTCGCTATATTCTATGCCTCTTAAGTGCAAACTAAGAAAATATATAAATGTAAAATAATGCTAATATTGAATAAAAAAAGTAATATTCCAGGAAAACCCCACATTTTTGAAAAATGTCGCCATAGTAAAAAAGTATCGAACCCACCAGACGCTTCGAATGACACTAGTCTCAAGCGTGTTGGTGGGTGGGGACGTTTCTTCCCATGGTCCTTTCCAGAATTATTTCAGAACTTTTTAGGTAGGGACTCATTTTAATCGGCCATGCCATGCGACCTTCATTTCATATAACTGACATTTTTTCTTACATTATGTCATGTCATTCTAGTTGCCGTTGTCAATTTATAAAATTACTACAAATAATTAATATGTTTATTCTGAAAATGGTAAGCAGATCCCTTTAAAATGTAATAACTAGCTTAGAACATTCTCGACACGCTATTTTTTTGCAAGGAAGCTTGCAGGGTACCTTGTAAACATTTCGCTTTTATTCTCTATCACTAGAGCTTGGATAGTGCTTAGATAGTGTTTTATCGCCAGCAGTCGTTTATTTCCTCTCTACCCGACCGCGGTGAAGACGAGTTCTGTTCCTCTATTCCATAACATACTTAATTATAATTTATCCGACTGTTACGATCAAGAGGGTTGTGTTTTTACCCGACTGCTACGATCAAGAGGGTTGTGTTTGACCTCTGGGCATGTCCCGGAGGCAAAACGCACCTTCTAATCCTACTCATCACACTAGTCAGACTCTAAGCCCTGACTTAGTTGAAACCGGACTATGATGTAGACTTAGGGTCATTAAATATAAGGTTGAAGTCCCTTATTTGTTAGACTGAGTTTTTTTTTTTTGGGACTCAGGCTCCTCTTTATAGCTTGATGTTCTTCCTTTTGGACTAAGGTTCTTATTTATAACCTAATGTCAACCCCTTTTGACCTCGATATATATATTATATTTCTTTCAACTAGTGTTGTCCTTTTGTTTATTTTGAATTCTTAATCCTTTTGTTCTATCCTTAGTTATTGTATACCTTTCCCGATAGGTCCTGCGTAGGTTTAGCAGGCACATCTGGAGGCCTTTTGCACTTCGATGGTCTGTTAAGATAGAATAGGTTAGTCATTAGTTTAGGCTAGGTTACCTATAGGTTATTTAGGTGTTAATAGTTTTATTTCTCTTCTAGTTCTCTCAAGTGAGCTGCTCCCTTCTCTCCTGATGCTGCTACCCCCCTCTACCTTCCTCTAGTGACGTCATCCTTACGTCATTCGTTTCTAGGGATGTTACTCCTTTAGTTATTTTTATCGCCATTATCGATATTATTATTTTTTTGTTGGAAAGGGGGTACTGCAGTATTACCCTGCATAAAATCTTCGAGCCTAAAACTTTTTTACTTCGCTGGCCATCGATGTTGTCGTTTTTAATCGTAAGATAATTTCAATTTTTTTGAATTTGAATCTGACGTGAAGAAAGATGAAGAATTTTTGATTAGCACCCGTCAGTCGCGGTTTTTTCTCATGAACACAAGAGCTCTAATTCTTCAAATAATTCCAGGCTCTATGCTGAAAGATTTACAGTATAAATAATTATAGTTGTGTCCACGTTTCCTTGTTTTACGGTACGTATAATCGGATTTTATCTGTGCTACTATACTCGCTCTTTCTCCAAGGTATGTCGGTATCCTTTTCGCTAGTCTAAAACCTTCTTATTTGTCATAGGTTAAAAACCAGTGAAAAGGCCTATTTTGGCCTTTATCGGTGGGGTATTGGGAACCCACCTCGTTTCCCCGTTTCGCCATAATCCTGGATCAGGCGCCCCGGCGGCGCAGTTGACTGAGCGCCGTGCTACATACAAGGAATACCGCCTCTTGACGTACCGTGCGGTCCAGGAACTAACCACCTCGTGACTTATTAACTATTTATTTATCCACTGCGAAGCATCGTTTTCTCGGATTCTTCCACGTTGCATTGCAAACTGCAGCTGTTGTAAACCATTCAAGTTTTCCGTTCAACTTTAAATACATTCAAGTTTGTTTTTTTACGCGTAAATAATCTCGTATGCAAATTAGACTAAGCTGGCATTAGGTCAACCTTCGGTTGCGGTTCCTTATTCGATGCGTTGCGTTTGCGCTACTAAGTTATGGTTTTTATAAGCTTTTGCAATCGCTGATACACACCGAACTCCCACGCGTAACTAAATTTACCTAAGATTTCTATTCCGAAAGTTTTCCTTAACCTAATTATATTTTATATTCACCTTTTTTATATTTTTTGTAAAAAGTATCTTTCTATATTTATATTGCAAAAATTATACGTGTTCAACGAAGTGTGTTTATTTATTTCGTTACAATATGTATTGAATGTCTCTGGAGAATTCCAGTGACATTCAACATGTATGCAAGTAATGCCAGTGATTGTTTATAATGACGATAGAATTATCGTTATTATAAACAATCAGTTGCTGACCAATCTGAATGCCGTTCCAATGTCTACAATGGACTGACTATGTTGCTACAATGGTTTGTTGATCTTTGTATTTTGTTATCCTCTAGGCATAATGTCTAGTGTCTCTAAGAAAGGAAGTGACCTTCTTAATCTTTCTTTCGTTCATGTAGAAACTCCTGTCAACTTAATTAATTTCTGGTGGAACATTAGTAGTTTGTCTCTCGCTGTGCAAGTTAAATGAATCCTTTATTTTTGTTCTCATCAAATTATTTTTTTATTTTTTGACAGGCTAATGATAATTTTAAATGCAATGCTCTCATCAACCTGACAACATTTTAATTTGCAACATTGGTGGAACTTGTTAATAACATTACATACGTGTTAATATATCACTTGTTTATGTAAATCATTAGTTAAGTTAATAATTTAAATGTTGGATTTCGAAATTGTTTGCCGGCGGCTCATACAATGAAGCCTTCAGACCGCCCATTTAAAATTAAAAGCAGTTAAGAAACATCGCCGTATATTATTTCAGTCAGATCTTGGGTGGACCATCAACAGTTCACCAATTGTCAGAATAGAGGGAGTTTTCAAAAATATATGTCCATTTTCCTTTTCCTATGAATGAATGAATGAATTCCTCCGATCCTAGCGTGGTGTAACCAGAATCGATAAATCGAATGAACCCCAAGATTTGCGCTCCACGTTTCTTTGGTTGGCTACACCCTTCCATGCCTTAAAAAGCACAAGAGCCCTCATGCAAATATCCATGACAATCGTCACGGGCAGTGCTTAGAACCGGTACTTCCCACTAGTTGAATTTAAAACCGAAATCAACTCGCCTCGACTATTCTTCGCACTTTATAACTGTTCCGAACGGAATATATCTCAAGATTTTAACTTTTTTTTCAGTTTGACTGGAGTATTTCTCTTCATAGCTGCGACACACATAGTGACGGTGACTAGAGAGGTTATTACTCTCGGCAGCCACGATTTATCTCGCGCTGCGTCTGCGCAACTTGAACGTTACTTACGAAGTTACGAGTGCGTTACGTTCCATTGTGTGCTTAGTGCTTAAGCATTGACATCATCTCCACACATCAAGTGATGCAGTATCAGTTACAGTGGAAGAACGTATCTACATTTGTAATCTGAAAAAGTAAATATTACTTACTTACTTGCCTAGGCTATTTGTACCTACAGCTACAGTGCTTTTGAATTGCTGTATCTCTAATTTATGTTCATTGACTGTTTTTTCGTATCTATTAATATCGAATGATGTAATTCCATTTTAAATCTATCAAAATAAAAATATATGTGAAGAAATATAGTTAATTAAAGAAGAAAAGGAAAATAATTAAAGAAAGAAGAAGATTAATAAATATTTTAAAGAAAAAAAACTAACATCTAATCTAACTATAATATTATAAACGCGAAAGTTTGTAAGTATGGATGGATGGATGGATGGATGGATGTTTGTTACTCTTTCACGCAAAAACTACTGAACCGATTTGGATGAAACTTTTTATCCTGATATTCCCACGGGATCGAGACATATGCGGGTGAAACCGCGGGGCGCTACTAGTATGACATATTTACAGCAGACGAAATATCAAATAGGTACTATTAATTAACAAAGTAAATGTAAAGTGACCCGTCGATTCCACTAACGTTATATAACCACATAATTCGCGTATATTTCATTCTTAGAGAAACAATAAATAAGAATTCTGTAATCAACCAAAAAGCGTTGTCATGGCACCAATCATACAACTTTCTATTGTTTCGTATAATTCCTACGTAATGATTTACTGCACCAAAGAGGCAATCGTCCACTTGATTGTAATTAAATAATGATAGGTGTTAAAATAATGGACGATCGAGATAGCTGGTGAATGGGTGATGTAACAATGAGTGTCAATCTGGGTGCATTGCGCGGGCGCAGTTCTGAAACGCCGCAGATTGACACGCCCATTCTTACGTCGACGCAGCAGACAGGTGTGGGCAAACGCACGTACATGAACCTTTTTATTTTACTTTTGCAACTGCAGTACGTGACAGAATATTTACTGAAAAATATTTCTTTAACACAAATACATTGCCTATCGCAGCTTACATGTTTTAGTATATTTTTTGCCCTATGAAAAGAAACCTCGACTCGACCACAACGCATACACCTCACGTAACTGTCAACATAAATCAAACTGATTTGTTTTAATTCGAAATTAAAGAAAATAAATTACTGTATTGTGTATTGTATATAACTACGATCATAGCTTAGAAAAGTCCTATGAACTGGGCAGATACCCTTATATGGGATGCTTCCTAGCGTAAGGGCAAAGACACCATCGATCCACAGCACACCATGTGTTGATATCCCCTCATCCCATAAATTATGGCCATCGTTATCTAACAACTAATATGGACATAAATTCCAAACAGTTCAATGTCCAGGTTATAAAGTATCAATAACGGTTACATACACATCTTATCACTGATCTTGAATGTACATAATTGCTAATGTACGTAGAAAAAATGATACCGAGATCAGAGAGATCAGATAGTATCAGATGACATTTCATTTAATGTTTAATTATTATATATTAAATAATTTAATTTAATGTTAGGACCATCAATGTGAGCAGGGCTCCAAAATAAGCAGATTAACTAGCATTTGATCACGCACGCGGTTTTTAAAATAGCAGAGTAATTTCAGCGGTTTATTGCTTGCTTATTTCAAAGCGCTAAGCCTTCGTTTCCACCGTATATACTTAGATGAATCGTTTAGTTTCTCTCGGCGTCTGACTCATACATGCGTCGTTTTTTCCCATAATAAACCTGCCTGTATGTATATTTTATTATAATGGCCATGGTTTTATTAAACAAGACTTCTGAGAACTGTCGAACGCGTCGAACTTTCCTCTTGTGCAAAGTTGAGGTTTATTTTGTAGGTAGGTACTTGCACAACTTTTCCGTTACGCAACTGACGGTGATGGAAAAGCGTCGATTTTCATTTGTTACGCAAGGTGGTCGACACGTGACGTCGCATGTCGTTACTGACAAGTTCTATGGGAGTCACCTATGGTTGCTGCTTCTATTGTAGTCAACACAATATCGATAGGGCTGTTATCAAACTCCAAACTGAAACAGAACCTCAATAGGTTCTGTTTCAGTTTGGAGTTCAGAGTGGACTCTATAATTTATGTGCCAGCATAACTAATTAATTGAATATCGTTGATAATTGAGATATGCTTTTAGCTCCTGTCGTTTTAAAAATCCAATGGATTGTCAATTAACAATCATTTAAAACAGCAAAAGTATACAATTACAGTTACTGTAATGTTTAGTTAATTTCTCAATTCTTTTTTTCTATTGTATGGCTTTATATGCGATAACAATAATGTACACAGTCGAGTTCTATGTTAGCTTATTCATTAACGCTCACGTGCCAGCCCTGCGCGTGGGCGCGTCACGTGCGCCCGTGCCGTTGCGCCACGCTCGGAAGTAGACTGTATCAACATGACGCTACACCCACTACTAGGTACCTTGCCAATTATGGAACAGCCACCCTTCCTTACGTCACCCAGTAGCTACTAATAGCGCGTGGAGTCAATGTGACATAATGTCGTGAAGACTGCCTGCTTTCTTTTCTATAATGCCCTTTTTAATGTCAGCGGATATCGATAAATGTCCGTTAAGGAACTTTCTTCGTAGCAAATATGAGACAATTTCTTCGTAGAAATTATTTTCCCAAGTGACGGCAAAGGATTGATTTTCTGCAGTAATTTCAGAGCAAAGTAAACATACCTATTTAATTCCATGCAACAGAAAGTCGCAGGCGCTATTATCTTGAGGCGACAGTAACTAACAATCAAGACTGTTGAACAATATGTTTATACTCAGGCATCTCGGAAACAATGGCTGTATGTGTTGACAAAAAATAAAATAACGCCTATGAACGTTCATCCATTGTGAAAAACGTATTTTCCCACCGGCCACACTTTTCCCGTACTTTCCGTAACTGTGCGAGTTTTTCTTACAACCTGTGCCTTACTTTCTAACGATTGACTCGCTAAGCCCTCACGCAGCTATATGTACGTTTCGGTACAACTTTGTCGCCTTATTAGTGTTTACTGACAGCAATTACGCAGTGAAAGTGTTTTTAATTTCTTATCTCATGTCGATCATGTGTTTATTACGCTTTACGGTCACTGTTGAGATGTAATTACTGTTTATGGTGCTCTGAGATGTTCAGATTACTCGTATTACTGTAACCGTCGTGTAAAACGTTATGAGTTAGATAGATATAGGATTACCTATTAGCCCGAGGGAACCGCGAACTGATTGCAGGCATTTTGTTATATCTCAACCATGATCGTTGCTCATTCAATTTGCTATTAAAAGCATTAATACAACGGCGCTTCCCTGTATCTTGCATTTAAGTGCGTCGTAATTGTAACAGTATCGTGGGGTTAATTTGAATTAGTTAGCCGATAGCGCAGGCGGGACGATCGCTGCGCAGGCAATCCTAGTGATTGGATCGGAAAATATAGGGAAGATATTATAACGCTGCGGGCTCCGCTCATCACTAAACGGGACTCACATTCCTAAGTTCGCTGACTGACCGACCCCTTTGAAGAGTCGCGTCGATGTCTAACTATTATAATAATCGATACTAGCATATGGTGGGCTAATCCACACATGTTTTTATTAAAAACGAAAGTTGCGTTATTGGAGAAATGCATTTTTTGCGTTTGGTTTTAATTGCCGTTTAATCTGTTGGCTGCACGCAACGCTAAAACTAGTTTGTTAGTTAAATTTTGTTTACTTTCGTTTCTACTTCTAGTTAGTAGGCTGTGTTATCTTCGATCTTCAAGTATCGAACAGAAGATGGCGGTGTCATTCATTCGGAACTAGTTTAACTTCACTTTAATCAACATTCTACGGCGTAAAGTATTTACGACTTATGTGCGGTGTAAACCGAGGTTTGCATATTAACGTACGTATTAATTTTATGATAACATCCGACTGTAATTACTTTAGAATATTTTCTTACTAATCCAAAGCCTATACGGTTTTTATATAGTACTTTATAGTAGTGTATACTTCGATATTAATAATATACATAAAATAACGTCCGCAGCAACATCAGAACGTGATTGGTTTCATAATTCTGAGTGGTTGCCCAACACAAACACACAACAATCCGAGGTAGGTGCTCGAATATATTACCATATATGAGCTGTCATTGTCACATTTTAGGGCTATAATATTAACACTTAAAAAAAGGATTATTGTTATTAAAGAAGAATATTTACTACATGATGCCTATTTTAGTCATTTATAGGCTGTCGTATAACATCATTGATGTTACCAATTCGGTGAAGAACACACCCGTATCTACCTCTAGCCTACGTTTTCTAAAACTTTATTTCTAGAACAAGTTATACATTGATCTACGTTCGGTTTTTAAGTAAACACATGGGACACGACTATCATAAGTTTAATTTCTTGATCCCTTTTGGAGTCCATCAGAGTCCTTTGTTACAGTGAGCTCAGTACTTTATCATGCACGAAGTATCTTTGCAACTTATGAATTTACATGTTTACGAGTGTTCTCAGCTGGTGGGCCGCCGCGATTTGTCCTGCAAAATGGTATCCGCATGACAGCTGGTTAACCGACCACCATTAACCAAAGAAGGCCGGTTAACCATTAATACTGATGCCAATTCTTACGAATCGTATTTTATCATCGATTTATCCTGCCCAGTGGGCACTGAGTTATCTCCCCTCCTTCAGAAACCTTTGAAACATAATAGTGTGGCGTGTTTTATTGATGCCCAGATATTAATGAACTGCTTTTTCAGTATCAATGTTTAGTGCCAAGAGTGAGTTAGGTTAGTGCAAGTGTGCATGCGCAGGAGTTGCAGGGAAATTATCGTAATGTTGAGAAAATACATTAGTTGAAAATGAAGAGTTGTTGTGCAAGAGTTTTTAATAAAAAGCTAGATGTTAGCATGACATTTAATTAATGTTATTGTTAAGTTATTGAATAACATCATATTTGAAGAAGAAGCATTAACACGTAATAAGTAGGAACATAATACAACAAAGCCACAGCCGTCAATCAAACATAAAATACCACCACATAAAGAAGCATACAAGAAACGTGATACCCAATCATGATATCCACAAACTTCTGTAGATTTGATTGGAAACAACAATTATCATAAGTATCAATCTGATCAGATACAAAAGGCAGCATTGCGGCAGAGGTCGAGGGTCGCGTTGCATCAACGCTGCACTTTCGATATGCACCAGTGAAAGGCTCATCCTCGGGGCTTGCGGCGGCGCAGGTGCATCTATACTCAATAACCTGCAGCCAACCGTTATGCGGTCATGTTAGTGCAGCAACATTTATTTGTTCGCTGGGGGTTTTTCCGCCCACACAAATTGTTGAACGGAAGCTTTCGTTCGCGATATTTTTACGTAATTTATTAGTATTTGTCCTTAACTAGCAACAAGCCCTGATTCGCACGGTCTTTACAACTTGACAATAATTTTAATGTCTTTATTGTATGTAAGTTTATTGATAACAAATTAACATAAACCTTCCGAAGTAAATTCCTTATATGACGGTGAAAACTGCATCAAAATCTGTTGTGTAGTTTAGAAGAAAAATGTTGGCTACACAGACACAAATGAAAAGCGACTTAAAAAAATAAATCTATAGATTTAAATAGAAATACAGTACGCTCATTTCGGTGGCTAACTACTAATCTAGATACTATTAGCAGTAAATAGCTATAGTTGAAACTGTCACGCTTTTAAATAAAAACAATGAATGAACAATTTCTTTTTCATTTCTCCTTTCGCAGGTCTGCTGGAAGAAATTTCTTAAGAAATAAGCAGTACCTTTGTACTCATATTTTAATTATGTCGTATCTTTTTGTATTTTACTGTGTGTACATAAATAATAAAATAAATAAATAAATGAAAGAATTAAAAATGACCGAAGTTGAAACTTAAGGCAGCGGCTCGCCCTAATGTCGCGTACATTATTTTAATGGCGATCATTAGTCTACTTTCAGAGGCAATGTAATGATTACAACTCGATATATGGATATACCTCTTACGGAATACAAGTATTTATTTTGTAATCTGAAGTCATCGTTTATTCGTATGGTAGACCACAGTCACCAGCTACAATTTGAATTATTTTAAAGCCACATACCAACCTTAGTTTACACGGAACCACGCATGCATATCAGGATATATTCCAATTATTCCGCCTCTTGATTTATACCTTCTTTGTGCTTACTTATCTGAATGGAGCATAATTTATAATACCTAGCTAAAAAGTATATTATAATGGTCTATTGTACCTTAGGCTGCGTTGTGGTTGGGCCTGCAGCCTGCCGCTCAATTGCTTCAGTAACCGTGTTCGTAGTTCGTGCCCGTTGTCTCTCATTACACAGGAAGTTTATTATTGGCTGTCTGTTGTTTCATTAGTGCCGTTCTGTCATTACGAGGCGTCTCCGAGGTGCAACATGGAAAATTGTCACGGCCGAATGCGGCGTACGTAACGGGAAATGCACCGCGCAAATTATAACGTCCGCATTGATGTTTCCACTTTCATACCCAGGGCCTCTATAAAAGGACGGCTTTTTGCAGCTGGTACTGCTTTTGCTGGTATTCATTTGCAGTTTGCACGACTGCATCGCATTAGAGTCGTTTTCGCTCGGCGGAATGCATTTTTGCTGTTAGCTTGATGATGGTCCGCCTTTACTTTTCAAGCACGCTTGATCGTTCACGTGCGATCATGAAATTGATATCGCCAACGAGATGCGATTCGTGAACGTCATGAATCATGATCTATAACCATGTAACTGTATTATCTGTTACCGTCTTTTTTGTAAACTATTACACAATAACTTTTACTTCTTACTATTACACACTTTTGAAAATAAATACCGACATTGTTAGTTTAGCGATAGAAATCTCACGATAAAGTAATGTAATAAGCGCGCGCTATTTTTTCTTGCTCGTTATATTTTATTGCAGCCTACTTTTTCTACTGTCACTTTACAATATTGAGGCAATATCGTATCTGCACGGGTCTGCTTATAAGCCTTGCGTGTATTTTTATTAGATTAATGATACTATTAGAGCGTACGACACTTAGCTTTTATATAAAAGTGTTGATAGTTAACCGCGCTATTAATTCCATTAAGCAAATAATTAGTCATTGAAAGTGGCTGGATAAGATCTGTGATGTGTGGTTTCCTCAGCTGCATGTTATCGTGAGTCAAGATGGTGTGAACTCGTTGTAGACTGGTGTCGCGGTGAAGACTGGTGTGTCCACGTAGCATGAACACTGAACAATGCTCGTCTGTCTGTACAAAGCGCCGCTACTGAAAGTTCAACTCACAAATTAAATACCGCTGGAAATGACTGATTATTTTGTGTTACACGTTTATAAAGTAAAAGCATAAAACCTTCCAAAAATCATCAGCACGATTTTTCTTTCTTAATGTATGCACTTATTAATTAGGAGTTAATAAGAAATGCTAGATCGGTAATATTGCTAGCGTTAAATTGCGATTTAATATTCGCTCATAATAAAATATTTTTTCCACTTGCATGAATTTTATTTACTTGAAGCCATAACATAAACTCTACATATCTCATTGATTTGTTTTCTCGTAGTTAGCTTGCGGTGTAGTTGCAATAACAGTCAACATAAAATACTTTTATATATTTTTCTGTCTGGCTCTGGATCTATGATAGCTGAGTATAATACTTGTGCGGTATCGCGGAGGCGGTCGGATGATTTAAATAACCTGGCTATTTCAATACCGCGGCCATCGCGTTTATGACTTTATTTTTCATCTATTTCTGAACGCAGCAAACGTAAATAAAACGCATTAAATCTAAGATCTGTGAATATTCAAATGAGAGACGCTATTACGGATTAAAATGAGTTTAGTCAGTTAGATTTTTGCTTTAGGTACAGTTGTTATCGTTGTTAGCACAACGTAGCTTAAATATAAAGCTTTTATTAATAAAATTTCTAGGAAAAGTAATTTGCATGGTATTTTAGATCTTTACGATTAGCAAGAACCTTAGAAGCGTTGTCGCCTTTTACGACTCTTCTAGTCGCACCATCGTTAAGTCTCAAGTCTCAACATCTAAGCGGTGTAACAAAGGAAGTGTCTACTTCATAGTTCGCGTGTGTAATCAGTTAGTCTTATAAGAGTTAATCAGATATCCTCGTATATAAGGTGATAACCGTACATGTTGGTAGCAGAGGAATGCTAACAGGCAATTAGCAAGTAAGCGATGAATAGATAGTGATATGTACTACTTGTCTTAGTATTGACTGCTTTGCAAGTTAACACTTCTGTTTGCATCATGATTTGGAAAGTTTGTCAGATGATTTATGTAATTATGCATGTAGAATGCGTTTGAATTATTATTTACTAGTTATAATTGCATAAACATCTTTAATTTCAACAAACAGCATTGCTGTTTTTAATACAACCGCTGTCTCTTGGAAAACACTTATCGAGTAATTGCACGAATTGAAAAGCAACTAACTCGTATCAAAATACTGTATATGACGCCTATTACTCGATTCAAATGTCGTGAGGCTCTCAAATGTATCCATACATAAGCATTACCGTCGTGTGCGATAGAAAGCGATCAACTTACAATTGAATATCGCGTAAAGCGTGAAGTCACAGGCGACACGTGTCGTGTGATCAAGCGATCAATCCGCTTTCACGCTTCACAACAGCGCTTGACGAATGCCCAAGGAAAGTCTATGATTGTTAGTATCCCGCGCGGACTGTAATTGGATCTAAACTGCCGGTTAGACAGCCGCGCCAAGGGATTACTGACTGTCTACTTTCAAGATTCGAACAGATATTTCAATCTTTGCCTAAGTATTTATATTATGAAGACTTAAACGCAAGATTATAATCCTGGGAAAACTTGTTCGAGAGAAAAATGTTTTGCTCTTCCGTTTTTTCTCGTTAAGAATATGCAGATTGTAGGTTCCTTTAATCAGATTATAAGTCAGGCGCATGTCCTGGCCGAGAAACTGCCGTAATAGTTATAATTTGATTATCAGTGCCTGTGATAAATACTCTTCCATATTAATTGCAGTGTACTGAAATCCAAAGCGCTAAAATATGCTCGTCAGGGCTTTATATTATAGTCTAAGCCAATATATCGTATATAGAGCTATGTTGTTTTATTAACTGTCGTAGGGCCGAGATACAGTCGGCTTGCAATATTTCAGGAGGCTTTTGCACAGAGGCCAGTAATTAGTGGTAATCGATCTCTCAGTTTACGCCTGTTCGTATATGGTATGGGCGGGGCGGAGACGGCGCGGGCGCAGCGTTCGAGTGCATTCACTCGCGCACTCCTGCGCAGCTAATTTCTCTATCTTTAGCACGGTGTAACTGACCGCCGCCCTGCTACCGACTAAAGAGAAACTGCATTAGATGCGTCCGGTTTATGTGCACACGTCAAATAGCCAATACTTCCTTTAGTTAAGCAGGAATTCTGAAATGAAAGGTACTTAGGTATTTGATGTAACCTAAGATAGATAAAGTTCCCGTATTGAGTTAGCCGAGATCGAAAGTAGATCTGGTAATAACATACTTGTGATTATCTCGGTAACCGTTAGTAATAGGCGGAGAGAATTTCCTTTAAAACTAGATGTTGCAATTTCGCCGCAGCGTAACGGTTCCTGGAACCGGTGACGTACTTACGTTTACTCGGCTAATTTTCCACTACTTAGATGACATCCGCATCACTTGCAACCTACAAAGCAAGCTTGATATTTGAGAAAACATTTTTTTCCTCAAAATTTAACATTTTTATTTCCTCAATTATTTCTACTTGCATTTAAGAACATTACGCTTTTGATATTAAAGTAATAGCCCAGTCTTATTATAATTTCAACCGTCATAGCTCGTTATGAAAACAAAATTATCGTTCGCACGATTGGCATCTGTCACAGACACGTCTATTAAGTACATGAGAATTGTCAAACGCTGCATATCCACACATGTAGAACTTTCGCTTCGGCGAGAGTTTCCAGTAAACACAACTTGTACAAGTCGTAACACCACAGCATAATTATTATAGACCTTAATATTTACCTGTTTAACGTCCAAAGTGCCGACACTTACGTTCATTAGCTCGACTCAAATCGATTTTCTATTTATGGCTTGATAGAAAACTGATTTCAATCAAGAGTGTTGGACGTAAAAGTGCTATTCAGGTTTCTTTTTAGCTTTTTAGTGTTAAAACCATTGAGCCGGTTGAATAGCCGATTGTAAATTATAAATCCTACTTTGTGTAATGTCTGGCGTTTGTTCGGTGGTATTATTTGAAAAATTACGAAAGACTAAATAGGCTCCGTCCTTATTATTTAGGTGTTGAAATCAAAACCAATTTTCACCCATTTCCAATTTTAAGACCAAGACAACTTTAAAATTGTCTTGTCAGCAACAAAATTAAAATGATTGTTATTGTTAGTGAAAGTCTAAGCTAACTAAGTATTTACATGTGAGTCGAGTGTCCGTGAGTTAGCGCATGTGCCAGGTGGTTGTCGGATTTAGTCCAAACATGTAAAAAAGTTATTACATCACATAACGTTTCACGCTCTCTCTCATGTTATCTAGTCAGACGTATATCATAATAGCACGCGTTTTATAAACTATCCAGTGTTTTAGAAACGTATACAACGTGTAACAGAATAAGCGCAAGACCTGAAAGTAGTTTGCTCAGAATCGGCTTCTGAATCGATTTCCATCATTATTTATATGTGTTAATTTTTCATGAAAAAATCTTTTCTTTAACTGAAATTAGAACCACCGCGTCTTACCAAGGTAATAAGATATTTTATTTAAGGAAATTTAAGCCTTATCTCAAAGGAATAAAGCCTATTCAAATGCATAAACAAATTTGTAATACGCTCATAGCTATCCTATGTTTCATGTTTAGTCAGGAAGTCTATTTTGTAAAAAAAAACTAGGTGTCGTTTAATTAAATTAAATTACAGATATTATTTTAGTCTTATAATTTAATATTCTAATTGGGGTGTATGAGCTCTTGCATTTATTCCGTTACAGGTTGTATATGTAAAGAAGAACTAGGCATATTATGTGCCATTATATCATACGTTTCGTAAGATAGACATAAATCGTCCTCAACTGATACAACGAGTTTCAGACAGCTAGCAGGTTTTGTAAAACTAAGAAAAAGTTGTATGTTATATTACAGGCGTTACGTTACTCAGCACAATGGACTTGGCCAATAGGAAAACTTCTTGTTCAGGCATATTAGCAAGCACTACAGGTGAAAACAAAATCTTGTTTGTATCGTTGGTTATGATGTGTGCTGCAACAGAAATATTTGTTACATTTTTGGTATATTTGTAGAGTTGTTATGTGGACTAAGTGGTGTTAACTAACGGATATCTATGAGTCTGACAGTTGGTCTAGCCTTAGATTAGACTAGGCATTTGGAGGTCAGATGGCAGTCGCTTCACATAAAATATTGATATTCAGCCGCATCTGGTTAGACTGGCAGCCGACCCTAACCTAGTTGTTAAAAGGCTATGTGTATACTGTATAATAATGCGAGCAAAAAATACAAACATATTGAGATAGATTGACAGAATTACGCTTTATTGTAAACGATAAGGGTAACTTTATTATGTTTCTCTGTAAATACAATGCATTTGTATTAAAGGCAGTAGTGATGTTCCAATCTTTGGTCAACATTGGGCACAATATAATTTATATTATGCTTTGGGTGAACAAAAAAAACAAATTAAGATCACGCTCAGAAATTCATTGGCCGTGTTTAGGTAACTCTTAACACCATCAAAGGCTTACTTCATCATGAAGTTGTTTTAAAAATATGTAGAAGCATAGAAGCTGGTTTTTATATAATAAAATATTAATATAATTTCGAGTCATTGCACATGTCGGTGGGTCAATTAATGTCACGCGGCTGGCAATCAGCGGCGGATGTTGTAGTAATGTCGCCACCAGCTTGCGAAACCGATCAGTGTTTAGATTGCAAGCCGATCACGATCGCGTTGATAGCCGAGATGAAATAATTATGTACCTTGTAACACGTGTATTGCCTTATCGAGATTAATACGGTACTCATTATGAGGTGGACATTTATTCATTTACTAATTATGTTTGTTTTGTTCTTTTCAGGTAAGGATTTGGTTCTACAGTATGAGGATTTAGTTTTATGAAGGAGTTATGGTAAGATTAAGTTTACTGTTTAACTTTACTGTCGGTGCATTTTAGAGCAATCAGCTTATGTTTTTATGCGGGTTACGAAACGCATAATTGATGGATAATCTTAGGAATTTTAAGATTTACACAGACCTTGGTAATACGTAGTGCCTATTTGATCGTATTTAGGTAGCTAGGTATGTAACTTGATTACATCTACGTACAAAATGTACATCTACATCTCATCTGCCTAGCCTTTTGCCAACTATGTTGGGGTCGGCTTCCAGTCTAACCGGATGCAGCTGAATACCAGTATTGTAAATGTACATAGTAAATGTACATCTACATCTAAGTTACTTAAATAAACTAACAACATATATTGCCTATTTGTTCGACACGCAACATCTCAATACACCTTGATACACTAACCAACGAACTCAAAGTAATTAGTAGCCACGTGTCATATTAAGTTATCTAGCACCACATAACAACGGGTGACTGCGTCCATCCATCTGTGAGAATGCGTATCGCGGCTCTCATTACCGATCCTATTACAGAATAGGTACAGTCGAACAAGTTATTTGCTACGGTACCTGTACAAGCAAAAAAAAGTAGCTTCACTACTCTGCCAATACTAATTTTTATTATGTGGGTAATATTTTTTTGAGCTATGTCATATTTGGAGAAAGAATTGACAACTCGGCATACTATCAGCATTGTTTGAAAGTAATTGCAAGTACCTACCTGTGCCTGCATCCGTAATAGCTTGTTCGACTTTACATAGGGATGTACAAGGAGGGGGGATTTATTCCGGAGGGCTCAATGTACCTCTACCTACGTACTCTAGGAGTTAGGGAGTTAGGACGTAATTAATATAGAGAGAGGTTATTATTTCGATACCGATGCGGCTCGCGTCCACTTCAAAAGATATAATAGTAATTTCCAACTCGGGCTCCATGCATTATCAGAGAAAGTTCTCTTAAAGGAATGCTCGATAAGTGTTTTTTAGAGTTCAGGTTACGAGTTTATTTTCTAGTTTGACAGCACCAAGGAGTTGTATTTATTTGGGTGGATAAGAATAATACTAAAGCTTTCTTTTCTTTGCATCAACCAGAGGTCATTAACTGACGTTATTATCGAAGAATGCACTTTCAGTTACAAATAGTCCCGGAGCCAGGGTAACAATAGATTACAACATGTATCTCATCTCAGCTCGTGCATAAAATGATTTCTTTTTCCAAGATAACAACCTCTCCGGCGATGAAGTAGGACGAACGCAACGCATTAAAATTTAAAAAATTAAAAGCGTAGTAATTACAAAGTTACGACTTACGAAATTACTGGAAATGCGCGCGTAGTTTTTGCGCCGAGCGCAAGCATGTCGCCGGGTGGCATGCGCATGCGCTGCTGAGGTTTAGTAACACAAACATGCTGTTAATTACGTGAATTATCAACCAACTGTCCCCTTGAGTGATGAAATGTGAATAAAAAATACATTGCGTAACGCGCCATTTTAAACTCTTTTACGCTTTGTTTTTCTTGATTATTTTTAGTTTAATTAGCGTGAAGACAGACATAATTGTTGCTCTAGTTTCTGATATATTACAATTTGTAACATAACGAATTTCCAAAGACTTAACCTAATCGATTAGTCAAGCACTAACAGCAGACCGCACAAAAACATTGGAAAGAGGATGAGTTCAGAATGATGAATATGTTTTAAAAGCTCCGTTCACAAATTACTATCTTAAAGATTATCTATGGATCTTCTGGATGCAGAGGTTCCGCGTAATCGAGACGCGGGCTCCCAGCGGCTTATTACGAAAGATGTGTAGAATCGAAAAATAAATAATTGGGCCCTAAAAGTGAAAGCCGTGAGTTACGACCACTAATGCGCTTATCTAATTCGCCCCACTCAATCATGGAGCACTCGAGACAAAACGACGCGAGACACTGAGTACCTAATATATTTTAAATATCACTTGTCATTAGTTTTATGCATTATCTATTACCGGCATTATGTAACAATCGTGAGACTCATTATGCCCTCTGGCACTTACTTATAGTTCACTATGTATACACACGTCAAACGTATTTATTCCTTGTAAATCAATTTCCACAGCCAACTTTATGCCCTATTGATAAATGAATAGTGCTCAGATCTCCATATAGGAATTGTGTATTGGTCTTTAAAGTGTTGTTGTGATGTACCTGTGGCGCTATTTAACATAATAGCATGTGACTCGTGATTTTAGTGTTCCGTGAGCTATTGTTATGTAATTATGTGTAATTAATATACTTGCCGCAATTACTGGAGTACTTAGCAAATTAGCTGGTAGTTAACTAATGCGGGCTCATTAGCTTGTGTTTAGTCAAGTTTTTTCAATAGAAGTAGGTGTAACTTCAATTACAGCTGTTAATGCGAAACAGACGTTACCAAAAGAGCGGATTTATTTTTATTTTAAAATGCTAATTAGTAGTCCTTCCATAATAAATCATTACTTCTAGACATCATTGACCATATTTGCATTATTCATACTTCTAAGAACGCAAGAATTTTTAATCACTTCCAAAAACAAAAATTACAATAAATGACGAAAGTTAAATCGATTACTTATTACCGAATTAGAAAGTTAATATGGATAATATGTTATAAGTGATTTATTTACTCAATGATTCATAAATAAAAATTTGAATCTCATCTCGATTCTCGAAGCATCATAGATAAAGTAATTTACTCGGACATTAGCTCCGAAACCACAATATTTCTTTCATATCAGAGAGATTGCTTGTAACATAATTTATTTTTCAAATATTCTAATGCAGTGCAATTGCGTCATACGGAGATTAGTCCAGAAACATTTCGGTGGGTGGTGGTTACTTGTGACGTCAGCTCGACCCATCTCTCACGATAGCCCGATAGCCCGATGGCGGTTAACGAGGCACATTAATCTCGGCCCAGTCAAAGGGAATCACTTTCACTCTGTACTCGATATATGAAACAAAAGTTCAACAACTTTTATAATTAAGTGAAACGTTGCTTGGTGAGCAAACATATCCGATTTATTATACTTGTTTGTGCCATGTTCTGATAAAGCGATTGCAGTTTTAAAATTCAATATCGATGGATTATTTTGACGGACATTTACACCAATTTATTCCCTCAAATAACTGTATGAGAAAACTCTACAAAGAAAAACTCTATAACAAAATTAGTCTTGTCTCTATGATTGTGGTTAAGACGGCCTCTTAACCACAATCATATAGACAAGACTAATTATAATAATAATAATATTACAGATTTAGCTGATTTACGTGATTTTACAGTTAAAATACAAAAAAATGTCGAGAAATGTCGTTTATTCATTAGGTCATAATTGAAATGATCTTTCATGTCGTGCAATAAAACTTGTAGAAACACAGTATGTAACGCCTGTAAAATCACGTAAATTAGCAAAGTTGGCAAAATTTCGTAGTGGTGTTTTAAATAGTTACTGCGAAAATTAAATAATAAAAATAGTTGTAAAACAAGGTTAATGTCTTAATGATGACTTAAGGCTAGTCTTTAAATCTTATTACATAAGAAAAGGGCACTGCAGTAAGTTCTCACTTTTTCAGCGACTTGACACATGTTTACAACATGCTCTCCTATAAGCTGAATCGTGTGAAAATGACATTATAGTAAATCTTAAAAAGCGCTTAATATTGACCTTTATTCGCACAGAAAAGTTTTAATGAATCATTCGTGCGTTGAAAAACTTATTGACATTAAATATCTTTATTATATAATGTATTGCAGCATGTTGATATCAGACGAAATGATCGGATTCACGGAATCCTTAATGAACGACGGGTTGGAAATTATTTAACTACCTTTATCAGAAGCTAAATCATCATTCTTATGTAAGATGAGGCATTTCTATCTAACAGTTGCGTTCGTTGCTAACATAACTGTACTTACGGTGCCAGCTTAAAAATTATTCGACATTGTTTTAGCCTTTCCCTTAGTAGGTATTTTCATATTTTGTGTATCGTCAGTATGTTAGTCAAGTTAGTCAGTTTGATTTCTTGACTCACTGTAAATAAAGATATCTTTATTTTAACCTGGATTTGTGGCCGGTTGATGGCAATAGGCTCGCCCTCTATTACATGGGACTTAAACATAACTTGCGAAATATGGTGTACTTATGCCTTGCTTATTACCCTTCGGGGAACACAGACGTGATGTTATTTTTACCGACTTCAAAAAAGGAGGAGGTACTACGTTCGGATGATTGTTTTTTTTTTTTTTTATGTATGTTCACCGATTACTCCGCCGTTTGTGAACCGATTTTAAAAATTATTTTTTAGTTCGAAAGGGTATACTCCCGAGATGGTCCCATATAAATTTTATTAATTAAATTTGCTTGCGTAGTTCTTGCGCTAGCTTCAATATTACGTATTTTTCCCACAGTCTATGTAGACGATATCATTATTAGACTCCTTCACTGTTATTTACATAGCAGGTAGTAACTTGTATGGGGTAGGTACCACCACTAAAAAGTGAAAAATAAAAACTTTTTCCAAAAAAAACAACCGACTTCAAAAAAAAACACTAAAAAAGTGAAAAATAACTTTAATTTCGGAAGTCGGTGGCAAAAAACGAAAATTAAAAAGCAAAGACACCGACTTCCGAAATTAAAGTTATTTTTCACTTTTTTAGTGTTTTTTTTTGAAGTCGGTTGTTTTTTTTGGAAAAAGTTTTTATAACGTTTACGTATTTATAACTACTAATATCCGAAGATTGATCGTCACCGCAGATAGCATCAGTCCATACGCATATCTAATAGGTATATAAATAAAATAATAACTTCCATACTAAACTTAATGATAAAATTGATTATAATAGATTTTAGAATTGAATTTAAGCATATGAGAGAAAGTTAGCAAGATTTGCAGATGGCTCATGAATACTGATGAAAAATTACGTAAGTTAAATTAAAAGTTAAATTTTTACTAAACAACCAGTTATAAAACATCATATATTATTTCATATTAATACTGCTATAATTTTCGTCTTAAATACTTATGACTTGCAAAGATATTTTAGTTTTACCTACGGTTTTTAACTTTAAGCGAAAAGTATAAACTGTGTAAACGGTGAGTGTTCTATAGTGATTCCCTGTTCTAAAATTCATCGTGTAGCGTTCGGGGGGCGCGGCGTCTAAACTGCGGCTACGCCGCGTAGGCCCTACGTAGGCGCCTACGAAGGTACTACGCGGCGTAGAGGCCTACGCTGCAATGCCCAGAGTGTGAAAATATTACGAAGTTCTGGAAGTCATTCGTTTCTTTTATTTTAATGTCTAAATAAGAATAATGGCTTATCCCGCGCCCAGCTCAGAATTTAAACCCGTCTCAAATAATTTGCCTTACAATTCGAAATCACAATTTTAACTTGATTGAAAATCGTTAACAGTTAATTGAGATCAAAAGTAGGCACCTTCATACACAAAAAAAAATTCTTAAGCTACTCGTGTTACCACTGATAACAATCTCTGTTCAGTCAATTTGCATACAAATAACTATAAATCACTTAAGCAAACGTTTAACGAAACAAAAAAGAGCTAACACACATGCGATTAAGAACACGTGCTTATCATTACCAGTTGCCAGTCAGACTGGCACATTAGCTGAAACATTTGCCAATTAAGATGGCAACTTAGCGAGATGGACAGGATAACGGGCTATATCTAGAAAGTCATCGTCTAATGGCCCTAACGGCAATCATGACAAGTCTTTAGCTATGCCAAGAGGTTATTGTTATTAAAAACATATTATGTGACGGTACCTTAAGTACTGCCGAAAAAGGAAATATAACAGTGAAGCAGATAAGATTTATTTGGAGACAGGAAAAATTGCAACGAGCTTTAAAGAATTTATAATTTTCTTGGGATTTAATTAGGTATTTACTTTCTAAACGCTGTGAACCCAAAGTGGGTCTTGGCCTATGCTAACAAAAAGTGTGCGGTCTCTCTCTGCAAATTCAAACATGATCAGAGTTCTTCGTCGTATAAATATGACGCGCTTTTTTCACAATAACTTTACAACGTGTATGATACACTGTAACAACAGTTATTTATAAAAGCAAATATTCAATAGGTACCTACATTAGTTTTTGTGAACATCAGTGCATTAACCTTCCATTGAAACGGTGTTATGAAAACGTCACGTCTACAATATGTACTACCTACTTATGTAATATCTTCTCATAATTTAATTTAAATCTGACATTTACGAGTATAACTTGTTTAGTTAAATCTTATCAGTTTGTAAAGATTTTATTTAATTAACAAACATAGTTGAATGATAAATTAGATTTAAATGTTCCAAATGATCTACTACGGCTTATCCATTGCAATCAGCGCCCGCGCATTCAAGTTATTGTCAGCAAGATGCTCGGCAGTCGTCACTTATGTAACTGGCATTTCTAATCGTTATCACACAACATTTATTACAATGAAGCTGACAGATCGATAAAGAGCATAAAAGCGCTACTTGACTCTATCTTAACATCTAACTTCTTCAATCATGAAACTGATTAAATAACCAAACCAAAACTCAATAAAGTTTTTTGTTCATATTCACATTATTATACAATAAACAGTGAGCGGCCACATTCCTCAAGCAAACAATAGAATTAACTATTAATAATTTCTTCAGCGGAGTCTTATTCGCTTTGTGTATTCATGAGCTAATTACTCTATTCAAAGTTATTCCAACGTCATAACCATCGGTCAACGTCGATATCCCCTTCTAAAGTGTCGCGAGAGTGCGTAGGATCGTGACCAAACTCCTCAAATGGTCATATCGCTGCCTGTCGGTGTGGCCGCTGGCGGTACACCATCGCGTTACTGGTCACCATACCAATTCCCTATCGCGATGGTACTAGAGCATAATTTCGGGTGACAACTGACCTTGACGACTGATATATGCGTGTATGTGTAAACAATCGATAGTACAGACGCGGGCGGCGTTGACGATGCAACCCATCGCGCATGGCTAATGCGCGCGCGCAACCACACCGCATAGCGATGAGGGTGTGCTGTGCGCTGATACCCGCTAAGCTCCTCGACTATCAAATATTATTTGCCGCAGTATTTTATTTTATTGCCTCATTTGTATTCAATACTTCCTTTATACACCAAATCTGTTGAAACGACTCGCGTTGTGTCGAAACTAAGCTGTATTAAGCAGCCCGTCTTACTAATAATTATATTTCATTCCCAGACATTAAATCATATAACATCATGCACTGGCATCAGGTAATTCGTATTTATAGGAGAAAGTCAAGTGTGTGCAATAGGTGTAACACGAAGATTCAGTAGGTACTTCACTGACTTTTCAACGTGAGAACGATTGGAACTTGTTTATAAGATAAGAACATGCTTATGTATGTTGGTGCATTGCACCTGCTTTCCATTACATCACGAGTACGGATTCTGTAACTTAGCCAAAGTAACCAGATTTCACTGTGTTTTTATTTATTTCATTATAGAGAGAATATAAATGTGAAACTACAATAAAGCAATCAGCGACAGCAAAATATTGCTGTGCGGCAGTGGGACAGCAAAATGGTACAATAAACAAAAAGACAAAAGAAAGACTATTATCATGAAAGGTATTAACATCCAGAGGGCACGCCCCGCACATTGTAATTGTGAATCTCATCAAAGGCGGTATCATGACTTATTAAACTACATAGTCGCAGACGTCGCTCTTTGTTCACAACAAAAGGAGCATTGCAAATATTCAGAGAGGTTACTGGAACAAGTACTTAAATAGTAAGATATTAATGATTCAGATTAAAGATAGTGACTCATCACTTAAGCTTTACAAGGAAGGAACCGAAAACAGCACTAATTTTTAGCCGACTTTTAAACAATAGAATGAAGACGATAGTAGCTGAGAGTGCCTGAGAATAGCGTGAGCTGTCAGAGGCCGATCACGCACACTCGTCGGAATAGAAGCGGTTCATTCACATAATGGACGTGGAACGGAAAATTGGATAATACCTCACAAATAACCGCACGGGGTCCATTAGACCGACCGACCTATTTTCTGGAATCCTACCGGTAACACGCACTTATGAAGACTGCAAGAGGCAAAGTATTAGCATAATATCAATGAGGTTTGATACATAATAATGTACTGTAAAAAGATATATATTCGTTTTTTGTGTGTTAATAAACAAAGTATTATAAGTTATAATATCATAATAATAAAGTCAGCGGTTTCATCGCGACAATTTTCGTGATTGTAATATTTCTTAATGTATCGTGACACCGCGACGTTTCGCAGCTGCATTGCATTGTAAATTGTGATGTACTTACAACTATTTTATTATGTCGAAAGTTTACTTTGCTAAGCAGATTTCATGTTTATTTAAGAAAAACGACTTGCTGAAAATTTGTCTCGGTTTATTTCTGTAACAGCGAGATCAACACGTGGAAGTCTTAAAATTGTATGTCTTTGATTCCCTTTTTAGTACCCACGCAGCACTAAGGAAAGTGTTATTCTTATTTATCGCCTCCGGCTTTAAATCACACAAGGCTCAATTCACAATGAAATGGCAGCGGCCGGCAGCGACACGGCGAGCAGTTTTAATGATATGGCATTATAAACTTTATGCGCAATATAAAAAAATATAGATACGCTTGATAGAATCAAAAAAGCGAGTCAGCTCGCGCCGCCGCGAGACTACACGAGCCGCCGCGAGGTTGCGCCCGGTGCTTTCTATTCTATCAAGCGTATCTATAATTTTTTATACTGCTCGCCTCGTCGCTGCCGGTCGCTGCCATTTCAGTGTGAATTGAGCCTTACTGAAGTACCAGGACTTGCGGGATATTACGGTTCCCCTCACTTTGTAGAAGCATACAATTTATTTCTCACACATACTTATAAGTATAAAACATATAGAGAGTGCACGTGCTGAATAACGTTGCGTTATTGTGACCTAAAAACAGAGTAAAATTACAGCGTTGTAAGCGTTTCCATTACAAACTATATACCTCACTACTATAGGATGCGCGGGGGTGACAAAATATAAATGCTGCTAATTTGCATTAATAGCCAATTCTCGATTCAGTGCGTTCTGTACGCGAGTAGGCACTTCACTCGACGCGTTTGGATATGACACATGTAAGAGTACATGTATGTGAGTGAATATGCACGCGATTAGAATCTTAATAGACCCGATGCGAAGATATGCCGACCATCATTAATATTGGAACCGACAGTATAACACGATTTTATACCTTACTAGCGACCTGCCCCTGCTTTGCATGTTTTTCACGACATGACAAAACATCGAGATTTCTTAATTATTTGTAAGTTCATATTCATGTATTTTACTCATAAACCTTCCAGAATAAATTCGCTAAATGATGGTGAAACCTGCATTAAAATATCTTGCGTAGTTTTGAAGAACGACGCGATCACACAGACGGACACGAAAAGCGACTTCATTTTATAATGTTTAAATTCAGGATATAAAATCTTAGGACTTCGAGAGATTTTCCCTCTAGTGTCTAGTTTTCCCGTGGGAATTCTTTCCGGTCGATATAATCACAAGACCCACAAGGGAATAAAAAATACTTGAAATGCACATATTAATTAAAAATCATTGAAATGCTATTGAATCTCATAAAACGTAACCGTTAGCTACATTTATACAGAATAGCCAACTTCTTTGTTATTGTTCCAAATCATCAATTTATATATAAAAACTTACTTACAATTGCTGTTGAATCGTATCCGATTCAAATTGCCTTTCTGATTGCTTGGAAAAATTAAAAACGTCGCTTTTAAAATTACGATGAACAGTTTTTAAATGGGATGAAGGAAAATACCAAACTATAAAAGGCAAACGATCGTCGTGTTCCCCATCGGAGCGTGGTTAGTGGCAGTTAATCGAATTACTGACGACAGACGGACGGCAATGATATAATTTAACTGGTTTAATTCAATCGGACACAGTCGGGGTCGATGAATTCGGGTTACTCTGTCAGAAACACGACTCCTTCACATTGTTGTTGTTTATTTAGGTCGAATGGCATAGAGCAAATTAAATAATTACGGTGGTAATACCACGGTTATAAATGTTCATCATTTGATTAAACGCAACACGTCATGTCCTCAATAAAAACAATTTTTTCGAGTTATCGCGACACGAATTACAAATAGTGTAATATATCCGATGATTAGAGCTGTCATCTCACACATGACACTATTCAAATTAGTATAAATCGATTACTCAATAATCGTTATTCAACTGGCTTAGGTGACAACCGAATAGCAATCGATACCTAAGATCGTGTGGCGCAACACGACGGAAGTTTCGACACTGCGATTATTAGTGGTAGAATTATGATAAACATCGAAGTTATGGCAATAAATGTAGATTGGTGAAGTATAGGTTATAATTTCGCTAATTGGCACGCTAGTTAGTTTCTTTCCTGTTTTCCAATAAATCTTTGTGACCAGCCCCTACATACAAAGTGAACGTTGGAAATCACTAACGGATAAACTAATAGGGATATCCGATGTCTCGTTGATTGACTGTTCTCCAAGTGAAACCCAGTTTACATTGGTAAAGTAATTACCCAGTTAGTCTTGATATAGAGTAGGTATTGAGAATACCATTACTGGTATAGTTAACAGTTATTGTATAAGCCCACTCCCCTTCATTTAGAACAATGAATTAGACAATTTCAGTAAATAGTCTCTATGTACCAAATGTGAACGGGATTCTAATGGTCACAGAGCGCACTTAGTAAAAGGAACAGTGCTGTTCAAGTTCACGTATTCATCTGGTGCTAGATCAGCGACGTGTGTACTGTTTATGATTGATAAGTCGTGTGACATACTCCACTTCTGACCGCCGCGGGCGCGGCGTATCGGAGGCTGAGCGCGTGCCGGCTCACGAGCACGAAAACTCTTTTATTCGCTCTTACATTTACTATTACATTGATATGTTACACCGATGATTTATGCACTGTCTGTCACTCGTTAATAACTCTGACCTACACCATCTTTTGTATCGCGTATAGTTTTAAAAATGACCCAAGTGGGCTGCCAGTTTCTGCAACTAAGTACCGGTTTGTAGGACAGCCAATTGGTTGATGAGTCGAAAGATATCAAAAGTCAACTGTGACATTAATATTCCTGTTATAAATTACGGCATTGTTGTAAAGATCGAGTGTTTACTTTTACTTTTTTTATTGAGACGATTTCTATAACCTATATCGGTTTTATGTCGCGATAAATTACAGCGTCCTCGTAAAATCTAACAAAGAGTAACTTGTTCTATTGTCGTTTCAATAATACGGGTATTTTGGGCTATCAAAATATTAACAATGAAATAAAATAACTGCATGATGAATTAAGCCTATCGAATTTTGATCAAACACATTTTTAAATTCAGCATAGTATTGTATAGTAAACACAGTGCAGTGTAGGCTAGGCATGTGCAATATGTGCATTAATCCGCATATCAGAATTTGAAAAATGTATAAACACTATTGTCCACTCACTTAGATGACTTCATCGATGTCGCCGGACTTTTGTCTAACAAACGCCATGTTTTGTATTATTATCCTTGTTTTTAATAAATGAGTTTCCAAAATAATAATGTTCTGTAAATCTATTGTCTACGCAGTTGTTTTAGTTAGTTTCTCTATTCAGTTTACTTCAGTTATAATAGTAAGATTTGAAGCAATTTTATATAAAAATGCCTCAGAATGACACGGTAATTTATTTCAAGTATTTTTATAAAAATAAAACGACATTCATCACTTGCGCAATCCTTAACGTTAACAAAAATAGATTTGCCAAACTTCAAAAGAAAGTTGAAAACGTTCAAAGCGGCTAAAAATCATTATATTCCTGAAACCTACACTGTATAAATAAAATAAAAATCAATTAATAAAAATTGGGCGGGCGGACGGTGCATCGCGCACGCACGTTAGGGCGGGCGATGCGTACGCGCCGAGCGGGCGGCATCGTCGGCGCAGGCAGGAGGCGCGCGCAGTATCACCCGCGCCGCGCCACGGGACGCACGCCCGTAGCCCTTCCTCTACCATAGTATAGTGACAATTGTTCATAACATAAACAAGGGTCGAACGTGACCCCGCTTGTGATGTTCCCGTGTCAGTGACTACTACTTGCCTACACAAAGGACTTATGATGCATGTGAGTGCCCCTGCCGTTTGCTACCGTACATTCATGGATTATTATTATGTACTAAGAAGATGCATTTAACGTGATTTTATATTTCTTCACGACTTGTTGCATGTACACTTGTAGGTACAGGCAGCTATATTAAAATGTATGCTAATATATTTTAATACTTATTTTATTGTATGGTGTATTGTCAACTAAACAATAGCGGTTTGAATCAAACTCTATTATTTACGACAAGGCCAGTCACAATCGATTTCTTTTAGCTACAGTATGATTCAATAGTGTCGACAATAGCGTCAAGTTTCTAAGCATCCTGTTTTTGTAATGCATCAGGCGACCTTAATTACGCCAGGGTCCAAGTTAATGCTAGCAATTAAGCCACCTGTCTGTCATGGTATTTTCCTTGACGTACTTACTACAATCTACGATATGTATTATTATTTTCCTGTAATTGTTATCTCCTTGGATCAGACAGGTTATTGATATGTTTGATATTCAAATAGGCAATAATATTGACAGATCAATGCTGCATATCGTTTATATCTTGATCTAGTACTAATTTATTTCCAGGGTTTTTACAATTCCAATCATAGCCATAATCCTTAATTGCTAGCAAATATTCCACATTCCAAACTTGATGGCTTCGTATTTGTAAATACATTGATTGTTTGTAAAACTTAGCTCTTAGTGAGAGGTACTGAGTACTTAATGTATCGGTGTGAATGAAAAAAGTCGAGTATATTTGCAATGTTGGTAGCTGGACAGACGATTAATATCATGTTATACAATGCCCCATTAATGCATGCATAATTGACATGGAATTATGAGTCTGATCAGATATGAATCAGATTAATTTGTGTGGCTGTACGGTATGCCAATAGCTGCTTAAATAAACTGCTAATATTTGTATTTAGTGTTGCATGCAGGCACAACTTACATTTTACTAAATTAATGTAGTTTTGTTTGACATTTTAACGGAAATAGAATTAGATTCTTAAAATACCACTAGGTTTGCTAACCTTCCAACTTTTGACACAGAATACCTATATAATATAATTATTATTATAGAGCATGGTTTTAACTCAAAACAATAGATATTTAACTTACAAACGAAACCAACCGATTAAACAGAAAAAATATTATTCTAAGTAGGTTTGCCTACTTACACATTAAACATTGTTTTAACTAAACAAATTAACAAAAATATGCGCTTCACGTAGTTTCGAGAGTAAATAGCAAACTCAAACAATAGATTGTTAACCCTATATCGTACAATAACATAAAACCAATGTCATAAAATCGACCGTATCTAGTCTAGACTATTAAAAAAAAAAACTTATTTGTTCCTTATCACAACAATCTGTACTTTAAAAGAGAGTAACATCTATTTTCGTAGTAAAACAACGTTTTCTTAAACAGTAAACAAATGCCGGAGGATAACAACATAATAAAAGCGATTGATGTCTTCCTTGTTTAGAACAACGCTAATAAACAGAACACCCATTCAAAGGAGCCCTCCATTCTTACCTGAGCCCTCGAAAACTTCATAATTACCTAATGAATAGATCCGAGCTCAGGCTCGAGGCAAATCGGTCCCGTTTCTTCGTGTTATACCATAATTTGAGAGCCTCGCATTACATAAGTAATTGGAAAGGTCTCACCGTATGAGCCATCGAATATACGATAGATTGAAACGTATTTCATAATTATTGTTCCGTAATTATCCAGTTTGAACCAGATTTATGGGTCCGTAACCCAAAACTCCATTTAGTTGACTTGTAGTACGTAACTAGTGATTGATCGATACGGTTAATTTAATTATCTCTGTTCATCGATTCGCTTTTTGTTTTACGGTAGTGATTAAAGCATTATTTATTGAATGCGAATTGCAGAACACGCTCTAAACTGCGTTTTATTCGTTTCGAGTTCCGGATCACGTAAAGTTTATGCCTCCTAACAAATTGTGGTTGTTTCTCTACTTTTGCTGAATAAATAAAACATTTTCACAGTAAAATATCAGTGCGAATGACGCAGCACTTCTAGTCAATTCCTACTCTGTCACGAGAGGCGTTCTCAACAAAGGTGAAATGGATGTAAACAAGGTTCACATGAATAATGCATTGTTTAGATGCATCTCATTAAATCGTTCATAACTCCACTTCGAAAGCGCATCTAATTGTAGCCTACATAAACTAGCTGGAATATTTAACAAATGCTACAATTATCATGATTAATATCAACTGTTTGAACGAGAACCTAGTTATTAATTAAGTACGTTTACATTATACATTTTTCATGGTTAATTTAATACTGTTTTCCTTTTTTTGTTAGACTAGCGTGTTCATTGCTAGCTATTGTCTAGTAATACGCGTTTATAAATATTAATAGGCTTAACTAGTTAGTGCACCTGTCAATTACAAACACACCTGATGGCAGTAAACTTGAAAAAATTACCTCTCGTTGACAGACATAATGGCGTACGAAACAAAATTAACTTGACAAAACACGAACGAATTTATTTGAGCAGTCGCTTCTTATAAATGGCGACGCAGACGACGCTCAAGATGTCCCGGAGTTATTAGCAAATGGAGCAAAAACTCATCTGCGCAGTCTGCATACGCGCGTGCTCGCCGCTCTTGTAAGGGAAATACTAATTAAATATTTTGATACAACATGTCCAAGACGGGATCTCCCAAACGATGCGAGCATGATAAATATAGCTCAGAACACACCTGTAGGCGGGTGCACCACTATACAACCAGCAATTACGAGTTCTTTTGTTTTCCATACAACCTTAACAAATGAAAGTTCATTTTGTACGCTTAGTAGATCCAAGACAATTTCAATTGTGACACAGTTTCCTTCCTACGTGAATTGCATTTTATGAGATCAGTAGAAAACGAAATACTTAAACATATTTTTTGTTGTAGGAAATGCGAACAACAATGTTCACTGAATTTCCTCGTTCGCCAAGGATTATTTAATTTAAAGAACTATGAAGTACTTATTTACATTTGAAATGCAAGCATCGTAAATCGTAAGAATTAAATATAAAATAACCTATTGCATTGTATGAATAATAATTAATCATAGGAATACATAGGACGAGTATACGAGAGTGCGTTGCGTCATGCATGGTAATAAGAAGACATTACAAAATTACCCACCATTGTTCTGGGTTCGCGGAACAGTGTTTGTTGGTGCGCCCGCGCCGATCGGCGGCTAATAGGGCTCGCATCATTGTGCATCTCCGTCGGTTCCCACAACACGAAACGCAAAACCGAACAACACCGTGGAAGCAACACTATGCGGACTTCTATGAAACAGTTTTGTATAGGAAGTGCACTTCGTCACGTAATTCGCCAGTGATTGCGTACGCGTTTAAAAAATAGTCACGTACGTAACGCTCCCAAAGGACTCACTCTAAAAATAATGTTCCCACTGCAATCTGTGCAGCATCTTCCAATCTAAAGATAACATTGCGCTAACACGTGTTGGAACAGTAAGTTGACTGACCCCCCGACGTGACGTCAGGACCCGTCCGCATCATTAGTCGACGTCCTGCGGTGATCCGACTGTTCTTTGTACCCTCCACAGTAACATTCAACAAATGCTTGGGTAATTGTTTTGTAACGAGGACATTTACAAAGCCAGGAGTCATTTGAAAAATATTCATGAATACGGACCGAAGGAACAATGATTCTTGGTTACCATGGGGAAGCAATTACGAGGATTATTTTTTTGGTTTTGCATTTTTATAATAAAGTAAATTGCTTGTTAAATAAGCGAGGAAGAAGGAAGTTAATGACGTTATCGAGCTGGAATCTGCGCATAAGATGTGATGCATCGAGATGCGACACATGAATATCGCGAGGTGGTCATGAATCAGGTGTGGGACGTGACTGGCCGTCCATAGGCGGCACAGGCAGGGCGCGGACGGTGGATGATCAGTGATCTACATCGACGGGACACGTCCGCCGCTCGTGCCCGTTTCCATGGTAAAACGTGATCGAGAAAAAATCTCCACAACAAGTAGACCAGCTACGATAGAAAAAAACATAGGAATTAACCACTTCCTTGAACAGTATAAAAAGCGACACTGAATTCCTGCGGGGTCAAATTAGAAGAAAAATGTAACGGTTTGGTTTTTAGATGACTAATAAAGACTAGACAGTCCGTTATTCAAAAACGCATTCTGGTTGGAAATAACAGTTTTAACTATACGAACGTACCTAGCTGTTACGAGGTTAACCTTACAAAGAAAATTGTAAAAAAGCGTATTTCTTTACAATTTTCAATTACTATAACCAAATGAATATGACTACGCCGTTCCTAGAACTCAGTAGTCACTTATGTATATTTTCATCCAGTAAAATAGAATGACAAAAACGCTGACACATCATTATGTCGCCTCCTCAGGGAGTTAATTGGTAGTTTCGCGTTGGTTGCGTGTGCGCAGCGTTTAAATCATATTCCGGGAACCATGGAGCGGTGACCATGACTCGCTCCACTGCGTCCTTGGGGATATCCAGGGACAGGATACGAAAATCCAAAACTTTTTGATGAGAATATTTTTATTCAAAGTTTTTTTTTTTAAATTAAGCCTCAGGATAGCCACAAAGTAATCATAACTAACTTAGGTGCATATTGATTTTCTCTGTTTTTTTTTACATTTCAACAACCTCACAGACAAACAGTGTCTATCCTTATTTTTGTAGAAACGAAGAAAAAACATTCACTCGAAAACACTTGAATTATATTATGTTGGCTCAAAATCCACAGAAAATCAATACGAACCTGACCTAAGCTGAATTATATTATTATATATATATATTATTATATTATATATATATATTGGTTATCCTCTGTCGTTTATTTCATATATTAATTATTTTGAAATATAAGAGCACGCATCCATCTACCTTTTTGCAGTGCTACTAGTGTTTTGACATTTGTAACGCACGAACCTTTAGTTCAATCGAAGTATAGCCAAACTTTTTATACGCTTACAAATTATACACGTAGTAGTGTGTACCGAACATGATTATACACAGATACGAAATCTGTTAGCTCGCTCGTGATTGTTACATCTTGTAATTGAATATAATTATTGGTATTTTTATTCAAGGCGATGCTGTGTCCTTATTCAGTATCTATTCGCTTCGTGTGTTGGCACCATGTATAATTTGTAATAACGTAATAGATGCAAACGCAGCTGTTTCACTTCACCATATTCAATTGTAAATCTTGTAAATACCAAGAGTCGAATTTAATGAAGTTGTTGCTTCTATTGTTTTGTAACCAAAAGACGAATGTTCGATAATATGGAGATACTGCAGTCCTCCATTCATCATGTTTGCCGACTAAACTAAATACAACTTAACGTGGTTTACGTAACGTGAAAAGTGGCACATCGATTTTAATATTGACACGCCATGATTCTACTTCCTCGGCGAGTTCAATACTTTGTCATGTTTTATGTAATTTAATTACCATGCGATACAACCATTATATTGTCTGTATGCAAATGAAATAGCGCTAAATCCAAAGCATACAATACATTGGTGCTAACTCAGTCAGATTTCAAAATTTCAATTTAATTATAAATTGTGTCCTCAATTCTATATTCAAAATAATAAATCGAAAAGATTGATGATTTTTATGTTGTATTGGTTTTTTAGTTTAGATTAGGTTTAAAATTGCTAGATTTATTTCTGTAACCAACCTGTGGTGTGTTCATATGATAATGACGTAAGATTTTAAAGCTTGCAAGTACCTATTGAGGGTAAAGACTAAACTCTACCACCGCCTAGGGTCGTGTTCAAAAGATATTTTGATGAACTCTGAATCTGTGTATAGTTGATGCTAATTTGCTAGGTGATCTAAATAACGTTCAAAGACTTCAAAATCGAACTGCAAATATCGATAATTCAGTAACTCCATGTGTTAATTGGTGATGTTAATTGAAAAACAATGCTGCGCGTTACGCAAAGAGAAAGCGGGAAACAAAGTGATCGGTACTTTGTCCAGTTTTGTGGTAACTACTATATCGCTAGTTATCAACTCTGGAACCTAAAGATTAACGTGGTTGACCGATGATGTAACAGATTATCAAGCCGTGTTGGTTTAGGCAAACAACTAATCTCAATCTCTATCTTATTTAACCTCCACTTTTTATAGATTCGATAATAAAAGTTTAAGGTTACCAAAATAATAATATTGGTACTAAAAAAAATCGTAGTGTCAGGTAGCTGTCACCTCCGTCTTATGGCCTTACCCCATGTATCATAAGTTGACGTAAATCCGATCAAATATTTAACGGGATTCGGATTTCATTCTAAGCCCAATCGGATTTTTGGTAATAAATTTCTACCTGTCTAACGCGATTATTACGTAAAATAATATTTTTCCACTTTTATGCTCGTAAACCCGGTTGTTAGGTAATAGATGCAGTAAACGTCACATAAGAGTATATTAATAAATCTTCACTTTAACTGCTTTATCGCTGCGCTTTGGCCCTTTGAGGGTTATCAGATGTAATGATGCAACAGGCTGAGACGCAGTTATTATGATGAATTTGACTTCGAACATGTTTGGGAAACTTTTTTCTATTTACTAATCATTCCTGTCACTGTACAAGGTGTTACGTCATCTCTTGAAGTGGACCCAATCAATGATCTTACCACATTAGGTGAGAAGGGGGCATGAAATGCGTTAAATTGTGCGGTCAGACGGTGACCTGCGGGGGCGAGCCGGGGTTCAATTAGTCCGTATTCCGTAACCTCCAGGTTCGAGGCGGTTCGAGGCGCATCGTTACGACCACGCCTCGGGCGATGCACTTTCTCCCATGGACTTATTTAAAATCGTCTCCAAGACGTGATTGACGCCGAAGCCGCCGCACTATTGTTAACTACAACGTGACGTAACACATCTGATGTGCCGTCACTCAATTTACAAGAGGTTTTTTTAATGTGTAATGATGCGTATTCTTTGTGCTTGCCATTTAATTGTTAGGCAATAGATCTGTCCGCTTAGCATATGTCTCTGTACGAATTATTGCTAAATACGTGATGATTTTTACGCCTTGGCCATGCTTGGAATTATTGAAGCTGTCATTCTTTCTGCATCACAATGCGATTGATAACTTTGATGTTTACCTAAGTACTTCGCAATAAATGTTTCAAAAGAAATTCCTTGCAACTTCTGCGAGTACATGGTCAGTTAAGTGATTCTTAATGAGAACGACTAAATAAAGAATAACAAAACATCTCTTTTGTTCCAACCCATCCACCTCCTCCAAGTCATGTAGTTTTATAGTCTGCTATTATCTCAATCAACCACATGTGTACTTAATTTTATGTTCAGGAACTTTTGTATGTTAAAAGGCATTCCATTTAAATTGGCCAGAAGTCAGAGCGCGAGAATAATGTTTTATCGTTGCCATTAATTGTTGAGTTCACGAGCGCGATCCAAATTGGCATCTCATTTGAAAGATTGTTAAGTTTCATGAGGTGTTTTCCCCGTCCTTGTTTTAAAATGAATGTTGTCGAGGAGGGCTCAGGGTGTGTAAGAAGGCCGTTGACCGCAATCTCCTGCGTGCCGTGATTCGGCCCAGAATGCATTATTCCGAATCACCGCGGCAGTCCTATATCATTCTCGATCGAAAATTCCACGCTTGATGTCTTCTTTGGTAACAACGCTGCTTTCGATATGATTTATGACCGCTCGCCTTCAACTCGTAATTACTTGACATTATTTCATACATACCTTGTTTGTGGTTATGATAAGTGGTTCTGTTCTATTTTCGTCAATATAAGTAATGATATAATAATAAATCCATGAACAAGAACAATATTGTTGTTATTATTTACCGACCAAATTTATCTTCTTACAAAAGACATCAACGCGCTCTCCGCAACTCTTGCGCATTGTGTACCCAATATTCCGTAACCCGCGCTCCAGTAATAACTTAGCATTATAATTAACACACTTATCAGATGTCTGGTACAAACACAAGCTCTCTGTTCTAGTTACCACTTATTCTATTAACAGGAGGAAACGAGTAGGTACTATTTAGGTCATTCGGATGGAATAATCGAATTAATACAGCACTCATTATTTTACGTTATCATTAAATCGATACCGCGATGCGATTTTTGTAAAATTAATAATATGCCCATTGTTTTAGAATTGACATGAATAATATACACATACTAACGTTTGACAGCAATTGATTACCTAACTGAATGAGAAATAACACTGACATCTCTAAGTAGGTGAGTAAATAGAACGTACTCACAGTTCAGTTTCTATCGTTGACCTTTGATAAAGAAATCACTTTTACTGAACGGTATTTTGACCAAAAGTGAAATGTTATCTGAGATCTTAGGATTGTTTTCATGGAGGATGAGTAGGCGCTTGTCGAATGGCACAACAATAGAGAGATGTGTCGCGACGACCCGCTTCGACCCCGCCCGATGTCGCACGATGTCGCGCGATTACTTATACTCCTTATTCCGGATGAACTTTGCGAGTATTTAGTTCAACGTGAGCAGCATTGTATTCCATGTCGTGAACCGTAATACTGCAATATACGATTTCCCTTTCAGTTTGTGAAGACTGTAGGTACTAAACACGAACTTTACATTCCAAAACAATATTTTGAGTTATAAAATGCAAGAGTATGCGTCATAGCGTTTATTGTAAAGGAACGTCGAATTTGATCACACACAATTTGATTCAAGGTATCTCAAATTATTCCCATGTAATTGAATTCGTTAACGAGACCTCCAAAAAGTATTGCTAAACAAAATAACAGTGGAAAACGAAATTATAAATTCAAATAGATTCATCATAGAGTTAACCTTTGCTGCAATAAATGTTTAAGCAAATTATTCACGACCCTATTCGGCGGTATTGCACATCCTTGTTCCGATCTCGGGTCCCGAGTCTCGATGAATCACGCGCATTGCATTCCGTGAATCGGTCCGCATGCCACATTACCGTTAAGAACCTTTACTGCATTAAATTTGCCTTAAAAACCAATGTCAAGCGATAATTCTGTCGTAATTATGGCGCCTCGAGAGCTCATTGCGAGTGAAAATCGCTCTTTTGTTAATAATGTCTGCATTTTTGACGAAAATATCTTGTTAGCGATAATGAAGAAAGTGGTAATTATAGTTTATTTAAAGCGATCGATTCTATAAATAATTCCTTAAACTGGATTTTAATAAAGAAAAGGAATCGGTACTAAAGAAAAGGAATCGGATTATAGTTTTTAATCGGTTAATGTTAATACGAGTAGTTAGTGAAAGCTTTACTACTTAATTGAAATAAAAATAAAAATGTAAGGCATAAAGCTGTATTACTAACGAATGTATCTGTTGCCTCGTTGTCTGTTGAACCATACTAATTCGTCTCATTAATCACATAGTGGTAGTGTTACATAAATCACAATACAACACACGATGACAACTTTCAACTTCCTTTGCGCAAGACTGATACGTTACGTTACGTAAGGACAAACGTGTTCCGAGCAGACGGAAGACGAAGACCTCCTATCATAGCCCACTTCTCTATTGATACAGATACCGGCTAATAAAGATTGTAGACGACCTACATTAGGAAAGTTTGTCATGTTCGAAATAAAACTGGGACTATTTCGAAAAGAAACCACTAGGTGTGTCCACTAAAACAGGAAACGTAAAAGTTCAAGATAAAGAAAATTTGTAAAAAGCTGTTGGCTGCGGGGGCGGGGCAAAGGGCTCGGCGCACGCACAGCTAGGTTATCTCAGTTTAGGACAGTTCACTCGTTATCTAAAACTTACGCCCGAGCCCACTTACTGTAAAGTAAACATTTGAGTTAGAAAGTGCAGTTCCGTGTAACGCGTATAGATAACACTCGCGTGTTTGTAATGCTCTGGATGCGTGCCTTAAAATAATAAGTCGAGCAATGGTGTTCATTGAGAAGCAAACATGCTATCTCCAAACCCAAAAAAGGGATTTATAATCTTTAAGAAATTCTGTTTTATCTTGAAAACAAAAACATTTGTTCTGTTTTTCTACAAAAAAGGTTAATCCTTTTTGAAGTACCTAATTGTCCAGCTGTAAAAAAGTGGAGTTTGAATGCGGTTCTATAGTTGGTCCAGACACCTGAAGGGTTTTTTGTTAAAGAAGATTTTAACGTCACTTTTAAAATCTGGTTCAGGGAATTTCTTAGAAGCATTCATAGTAAAAAAGTACCTTTCTCTATATAAATTAGGGAATGGATTAGCGTACGTAATTACATAAAACGTTTAAATGTTACGATGAGTATAAAGCTAATGACGATTTGATTATTAAATTAGACATTCTCCTACACTCGTTATGTGTTCTCTGAATGGTAATTACATACTTTTATTCATTTTATAATGTGTCTTTACGCCTTCAAACTACAATACGTAAAAAAGCATGTGTTGCTTTTGTTTTTTTTTTTAATTCGTTGTGAATTTTGAGAAATGTTTGTTAACTTTAGATTAAATACTCGTATACGTGGGTAGGTTAGGCTCAATCTGTATACAAAGATCGAGTAACGGTGCCAGTGTCAAATTGTCTATTCAAATGAAAATCACTGTGATCGCGTCAGTTCGCGGTTGTGCGCACATTAATATGTAATTATTTACAGTACAATAACTCCGCGTCACCGCCATATTGTGTAGGCATCCTAATGGAGCCGTCAATAACGATCAACTCCATTTTTTGTCATTCCATAATCAAAGCTAGGTAACAAAAAATTGGGAGTAGGTATGTGAAATCCCAAGAGAAGATTATTTAATACGTCACTGTGGTCATTAAATACATAATTCTTATTCAATCTTTTATAAAAACCGATATAAAACATAAAACCACAGGATATTATGCCGCTAGTCCGTACCGCGTACAGTCGCAAGCGCAACCATTTCTCAGAAGGTAATGGAAGCGCAGCACGTAACAGTCTAATGTTGGTCATCGCAAGTCAAACGCATAATTTTACGAGCCACTGAACACGTCTACACACAAACAGAATCATTTGATACGATTGTTAAGGGGAAATTCATGTCAGCTCTACGAACAAAACCATATTACTCCACAGGGTTCCGTAGTTGCAAGGAATTCTCATCGTTTTGCTTAAGGCCTACACAGAAATTAAATCTTAACTAATACATTTTTACATAAACATGCTCGAAAATGGTCTAAATTAAGTGAAAACATAATTTAATGGCGAGATAGTTAATTGAATTGAAATGTTTACAAAATCAGAGCATCATTTTATTCTATTTTCAAGTTAGTTATTGGTTCAACAACAATTTCTAATAAGTATCGTCTATCAAATAATTCGTTTAAGCAACGATTACCAATTCATTACTGACCTCGGATTAATAAAAGAATGTATGTGTGAATCTACACGCATTACGGCATTACATACAATTTTACTTAAGGCCTTATGATGTGAGCTACTGACAATGACTGGTAAATTCTCACGGTTCCTTCGCCCTGTTATAATAAGGTATCATTGTCGTGGACACGGTTCAGAGCTTCGTCGTGAAGGAGCACCCTAAGGACTCTTGTTCGTCGCGATGAGAATTTAGATTACGTTTTGTTACAACTGATGACTTTAATAAACTCTCATGTACTCGTATGCTTGAACGGATACGAGCATACGCCTTAGGGTATACGGTATTATGGACGGCTAGTTGTCACTAAATAACAGTTACCGTGAAACGGGACTGGGTATCAGTTTCGTTAATTAAAATTGTTTTTAGTGCGTGTCTTTGACTTTAACGCACACCCAACGATGCAGAAGTTTTAGGTGGTTATGGTGATACCAAACCAGCGAGGGTCATGTTTCATAATGTTTTGTTTATTTATTTATTGAGGACGTCCAACAAAAGGATCCCCACAAATATTCAAAGTATAAAAACAAATCGTTGGCGTAGTAGCACGATGGAAATTATCGACCACCAATATCCCTTGCTTACTTTTTTGGCTCTGAGGTATCAAAAACTCATGATAATTTTGTCTGTCTTCCAGATCGAGCGGTTAGCGCAATACGAGCGTCTGGTGGGCGGAGGATGCGCGCGCCGCCGGGCAGCGCGCCTGTCGGACCTGGAGCGCGTCCAGGACCTGTTCCCGCACGACTACCTCGCGCTGCACGACGCCGACGCGCCCGCCGCGCTGGCCTCGCATCATGCGCAGGTGAGGAGTCATCAGCAACCACCCGGTATATTCTGGAAAAATCTCACCGTGAAAACTTAGGTGAAGTGACCTTGAAGTGAACTGTCATTCCATCAGAGGGATTGACACTATTGACGCTGACTGCACATTTATCATCATGAGATTTTCTAGATTTGCAAGATTACTTGAAAAAGGTGTCAGAGGGCTGCTACCCTCTGGCACTTCTTATAACGACATGACGTATTGATGGTCAGCATTAGATCTGCCTTTTCCAAATCATCTATAGCAGTCCACTGCGGAACAATGTCTTACCAATCGCACTCTATTTAACTCTATACTCAACGACACTGCTGCAAACAACTGCTGCCAGTCACCCTGCGAAGATCGTCGCTCTGCCTAGCCCGAAGGCATCCTACCAAAATAGCAGAATCTCGCAAAGTGGAAAGAACTAAATATCCAGAATTATAACTCTCCGCAATTTACTTTCAGAAACAGAAAAGCCTGCGCAAGCGACCGAGCTTAGACATCAGTGGAACTATCAGCGCGAGCAGCAGCTCCCTGTCTCCCCGCACCTTTATCATGGAAGCACCAGTCCAGCTCAGTCCACTTGGCACCACCTCCCCACCGCTCGACCGTCATCTGTTTCTGTTCAGCGACTTGCTCCTCGTCGGCAAGGCCAGAGGAACCAACTGCTTCAAGCTAAAGGAGAGTGTAAGACTGGCTGAAGTCTGGATCGCCATGACTGATGGTGATGATACTGGATTTATGCTCGGATGGCCGACAGTAGCTGGTGTTGCTAATTACCTCGCCATCTACCCCACCCAAGCTGCAAGAGACACTTGGTATAGGTAAGGGATCTTAAATTCAGTAATCTAATTTAATTGAGTTTGATGGAAGGATGGAATATTCAAAAGATCGTGGTTTGATTCTCTTTTGTGTCTTTACAGGAAAATTCAAAATGCTTTAACCGCTCAACTGGCCACTGAACCAAAATCCACGAATATCCAGATTTTCTACAAAGATGCGACGAGTTCGATAGAATTTGTAAGTATTTATTGTTTTAATAAGCGGTATTCTCATGATATAGCTAGGTAATTTTCAGGAAAGGTTTAATATTTCCTTAATGAGAACCTACTTGATTGATTTGTAAATATATATATGTATATACATTTTCCGTTCATCATAAGGTCTGTAAAAAGCCTTCCTAACAATTCGTATTTACTTTCAGTGTAAAACAGTCTCCGTAAACCCAGAGATGAGCGCACGGTGCGTGGTGCGCCAGGCACTGCACGTGCTACAAAGCGGCAGCGCCGAGCCCGAGCACGACGCCGAGCACGACGAGCACGAGGGGGACGGACGGTGGGGTGCCGCCAACGAGTTCACGCTCTGTGTGCGCACGGCAAGGGACGCGCCGCCCACCCCACTCCGTGGGATTGAACGACCTCATGCTGTACAGGTAAACTTATTATAACCACCATTAATGAACGATAGGATTTTTTTTAGACCAGAACATAATTTTTCCATGTTACCCCATATTCTTTCTCACTTACTGAGAGCATTTTTTTATTTCAGATGTCAAGAATAAGGCAAACTTTGTCTAATGAGGACGGATTTGACCTGGAGCACGTAAACGCTAAAAATAATCCCTGCGGACTGGTCTTCGAATTGCGAAAGAAAAATCAGGGATTAAAAAAGTAAGTAGTCTAGTTCGCGAACTGTACCTAAGTACTATAAACGGGGCGAATAAATACCGATGTTCTGATTTCTGCCCGCATGCAGTTGTGATTGTAAAACTGGCAGCCGCAAGCGGGCATAGTAAAATTTGTTACTGTAACTAACATTAGATTAAAATGTAATTTATCTAACACATTCTGTTTGTATGATTCACAGCGGCAACTCGTCGGCCGGGCGCGGCCTGCGCCTGCTGCGGCGCGGCGGGCGCCTGTTCGGCGTGGCGCTCACGCGCCTGTGCGGCGGCGCGCCCCCGCCCGCGCTGCTGCTGGCGCTCCGCCGACTGCGCGCGCTCGCTCCCCTCACTCATGGCGTGTTCCGCAGGAGTGCTAATGCTAAAGCGCTTAGACTGCTTAGAGATAAGGTGAGGATGGAGATTCTCTTAAGACCAGATTGATAGCCGAGTATTTGTGAAAACAGTTAATAACTTATAGTTATAACAATAATATATTTATTGATTAGACAAATATTTTGGTCCATAATAGATATTAATAGCACTTAATTCTATGCAATTCCATAAGTTATAAACTTAAATTTAAAATCAATTATTAAATAAAATACACACACAATATTCAATACGTTCACTTATACAATAACATAAAATAAAATTGAAATATTCAATACATTAAATTAAAAATATGTCAGTCTCAGGTATTACGACGTTTTCTCATAACTAAGATGTTTTTTTGGAAATCCAAAAGAGATTTAAGTTTACGAATGTATTGAATGTCTTTTGAGCATTTTGTATGCTTCGTCGGATTTAGATATTGTATGTTAGAGTTATAAATATGATTATATGATTTCGTGTATTTGTTCAGCTGGACACACTAGGCCCTTGGGCGGAGGGCTGCCCCGAGCTGGAACGTGCGCCGGTGCTATTGTTGGCAGCGCTGGTCAAAGAGTTCTTCCGAGCGCTGCCACAACCTTTACTCTCTGCAGACCTCTACCCTGCTTGGCTGCAAGTTCTAAGTAAGTATCACTTCACACTTCATTATCTTTTACTTTGAATGATTAGCTTGAAGCGAGAGCGAAGTGATAACACACTGCTATGAGACAAGTCCGTTGAATAACTAGGGCAAACACTTGAAGCTTTGTAAATTAGCGTAAGATATTTTTAAATATAATTGTGTTGCTATGCTGTAATGACCTTTTCTTTGTTACAGCTTTATCTCAAAACGAGAAAGTGGCAGCCGTACGTTCGTTGCTTCTAAAGCTGCCCAAGGCTCACTATACCATGCTGACCTACTTCATATGTCTGCTGCAAGCCATAGCCAAAAAGTCCAACATAAACCTCATGTGCCCCATGAACCTCGGCGTGTGCGTCGGTCCCAGCCTTCTGTGGCCCAACACACCATGTGACAAAGCTCCTAAAGCAGTGCCAATGGTCGTAGAACTACTCATAGTAAAAGCCGAAGCCCTGTTTGGGCCTCAGATAGCAGGTCTACTGGGCAATGGGAGCCCTGAAACCTCGAACGCATTACTAGATTCAGGAGCCGAAGAAAGCGACAGTCTTCATTCAGTTGGAATATCCTTAGATTCAATGGAACTGTCCACACCGCGTAAGGAGAAACTTTCGCTAAGCCGAGACTCAGGACTGACTCTCTCAGAAGACGATTCTAACAGCAATGGAGGAAACAGTCCAGCTCCTCGTAATATCCTGCATAGTTTGTCGGCACCAACTTGCAATATGCAGCAAGAATCTAAATTAGTAGTGCGATATAACATCGACAACCATAACGTAAGTGGTTTGCCTCAAATTGCCCAAAGGCAGAATATTTACTCTAATAAAGCAGAACTGTATAGTACGGTTAACGATGAATTATATACTACGCCATATATAGGAGAAAGATATGTACACAATTCTATAAACATTGGTATTTCAAATGGTATTGACGACAGGAATTATGTATCTAAAACAGCATTGCAACGATCGACGGCTGATATCTACGAACAGAGCCCAGCAAAGTACATAACCGGTTTAGAACCACAAAAACCACCGAGAAGTAACGTTTCAAAAGCAGCTCGTACTTCAAAAGTCTACAGCATGTTTGCTGAGACGCAAGAAGCGCACAAAAATGTCACCAACAAAAACTTTAACAGAGCTAAGAGCTCAGACAATCTATTAGAATCAAAACAGGAAAATATCGATAGTAAACGCGACCTGGTTTCTAGTCAAGAAAATATTGTGTATAGCAACATACACGATCTAGCCATGTTTACAGAGAATATCCAACGACAGAATCAATATCAAACGCAAGCAGAAACAGTTTCAAATACGAATTATGCCCGAGTATACACGGGGTGGGAAAAAAAGAGTGCCAACTATACCAACAAAACGAACAATGCGGAAAATATCTACGGACAAATGACGAAGAAACAGGGAGAGACCTCACAGTCCAAAACTGATGGGAATTTAACACCGGCAGCCACCATTTTTACACGAAATGACTGGACTCGTCAAGCAGCTAGAACAAAGAGCTTAGAAGTCAGCGAAGAAGTACTTGCGAACACGGAAAAAATACGCAATGGCAGTTACGAAATTACAAATTGCTGCCGAAAGAGACGGTTTGATCCTGCGCACATGTGCACCAAGAGCTGCACTGGTCCATCGGCCAATAGAGAACAAGACAAACATACCAACAATCCCTTACAAAATTCATATTCTTACGTTGACAACATCCATAATAATAATTCAGAGGAGAACAAAAAGACAAGGCTACGAAATTACAACACTAATAAATTAAACCAATCAAAATCTTTGGCGAATATTATTCTACACAGTGACTCAAGTAGTAGCGACACGTTATACCAGCCGCAGAACTCGTTTAACAGTCGATCCACGGAGTCACCGGCCAGTGAGAATTCCTTTGAGAATAATGGTTACACCACTCAATACATTGATCCCTTATACACGTCAGTCTACAATCGGCGAAGGGATATTTATCACGACATGAAATCACCAAACATGTTCCCTTCTGACATTTACAAAGCGACGCCGACGGCTGTCAAGCCCGAGTACAACAACTCTGAATACGAACATAACAACAATAATAAGAAGGCTCCCCACATGCCCCCGCCTGTACCGCCAAGGAAAATGGTGTACCAGAGAGTACTGAAGAAGTTCCAACCGGTGCACGTGAACAAAGATGACAAGAATTCACGGTCCAAGTCTGTGCCGCGTCTGTACAGAGAACCATCCAACGGCGCGGACGCGAAGGGACAAAACAACATTATAGCTTTAGAGGGCTCCGAGTCAGACACTGAGTCCGAGTCTTACGTTTAGACGCTGCATCAGCACAAAACTAATGTACGATAAAGGGAGATAATATTTAAATTATTAATAATGCGTACCCTACGTGTCGAAGTAACCATGATCTGTGTTGAACAAATTTGTTTTAAACGTTGAATTAATCTCGATGTTAGGACTATGTTTTGAACCAGTATGCTAACTACTTACTACGTTTTTAGGACGCTATGATTTCATAGTGATAATATAAGAAGTATCTTGTGAATCCCGCCTTGAAAATTATAATATGTGACCATAACCAGAGTTGTTTTGGTGATGTAATTCCAAAGACGTAAGAATAGTGTCAAAGTTAATGGTAAATGTAGATGGATGTATCAATGGGATATAACTTTAATTATTTTGTCCTCAATTAATCCATTAATATAGGACGTGTTTATGCCAATCACTCGCTATTAAATTTTATTTAACGTTAGATATTTGTCAAAGTGTCCTTAAGGCTCGGTGCACATGATCGACACAGCGAGCTGAGCACGTCCAGCAGTACTAGCATGGTGGCAAATGTAACGAGCAGAAACATTATAACTGCACCGATTGTTGGAGGCTTTGCTGTCATACATGTCAATGTGAGCCGCTCAATAAGGTCTATATAAGTATGTGACTAGCGCTGTATCAAATAGACGATGACTTTGTGTAGTCTTATATCTGGAAATATTAAAATATATTTGATTATGTAATTAATGAATGCCTGCCGTGTATATAATGTAGATATATTGTACGTACATTTATAATAAAATATATTAAATGGTTTCAGTGATATTTCATTTACATAAATCACAATCTTCAGGTTATCAAACACTTAAATAAACAATTTATTAATTAAATTCATTGAATGTCTAGGTGTTATCATGGTAACTGCTGACCTATGGACCTGGGTTCGATTCTCATGTCGGGCTGTGTTGCCCCCAGGTAAAAATATACACCTTAAGTTCTGAGCGATACTACCACCAAAGCATTTTTCTCACTTCTGCCCAAATACCTTTGGTATAAAAATAAGAGTGCCAAGTAACTTAATTATTTGCGCGCAATCAGTTCATATTTTTTTGTAAAACAAAGATTTTCTAAATATACGCGACATAACCCCACAACAGCATACCGTACGACATAACACTACGAAAATAACCTAACCTAACCTAACGGGCTGACTTAAATTAGTTAAATCACGAAATTTTCTTACGACGTATGCTGCAGAGCTAAGCTTTTTTAACAATTTACCAATATAGGGGACCCTACTGAACCTTGGCATCCATAGTGATGCCTAAGAACACTATGGTGTCTTCGGGTTTCAACTACTCACCCTTTATGAGCACACACATTTTTAGTCGACTAACATGAGGTATGATGTAAACTTAAGTGCATTTAGTTCGTTTTTTTCTCGTTATGGTGTAGGTTATTATTATCAAACAAGTTAACTACTTTTGCGAAGACGGTATTTACATTGTCAGTAACTAGCTGCTGAAGTTTGTTTAAATAAAAGTGAAGTGTCATCTGCAAACAACACTTTATCGTGATTATTCTATATGACGTAAGGCAAGTCATCATTTATGTAAATAAGAAACAAAAATGGGCCAACAATTGAGCCCTGAGGGACCCCCATTCTTAGTATAGTTACTTAAGTATGGAGTGCCTTAGTCCTTTTAAATTTCATCACAAAATAAAAACGTCTCAGGAGGTATATATATTTGGTAAAACGACATTTATTTAGTTTGGAATGGATAGCCGTCACAATTTGCTACTCGTATTTCACAAGTTGTAAATTTAGTTGGGGAACATACAGAGTGAAGGGGTAGTACCTACAAAAAGATCTATTTTTCAGTCCACGTCATTAATAATGAGCGAAATTATTATTCCAATATCTTGCTGCGTTAAGAAGAGCAATGCCTCGGTGGATCCCAAACAGCAGGAACCAATTACGCGGGGCCCTCCAATGGGACAACATAGGCATAAAATAAATAAAAGTAAGAACAAAATAAAACGATTAATTTATGTAGAATAATTTAATTTCTTTTATGAAATTCACATAATTCACTCTTATTATCATCATCACAGTCACGAATAAAACAAAACCTAAATAATGCAAGTAAACTTATAAAACTTGTGTATAGTTATTAGTTAAAATAATTCTTATATAATTCGGCTATTTACAAATAATATTAATAATTCGAAAGCATCCTATGGACAAGTCATGATGAGCACGCTATTATTAAGATAAATCAATAAACAAAGTAAAGCTGCGCATAAACAGGCCTGTAACTTGCACGAAAGTATGCCAGTAACTTGCTAGTTCTTTTTTTTTTGTGCGCTTAATCATATTTGATTACAAGTTTATTTTTTATAAGTATATGTAACAATGTATATTATGTAAGCTATGTTGAAACTGTTTGTACTTATACGTCTCTTGTCCCTAAAAGTTTATTAGAATACCAGTGTCAGACGGCATCCGTCTGGCAATAATACTAACATGGACCTTTTTAGCGCAGCCTATATTAGGCACGTACTATTGTTTTTAAAATATTTTTTTAATTTGTATTTTGTGTGGTCACGAATTATGTCCAAATAAACGTTATTTTTCCTTGTTTGCCGTTTTGCCACAACAACCTCTGATTGGTGAGAGTTACGCTGGCATGCAAGCTACTCGCATACTTTTGGGCAAGTTACAGGCACGCGCTTAATAGAAGTACTTCTTAAAACACTGGACAAAAAAAAATTACAGGCTCCATACTTTCTGGATACCGGTATTTAGTTTCACAAAAACGGTCATCTATCCTTGTATTAATTTATTGAGTACATATAGATAAAATATTAAAAAACACGTATCAAAAAACCTGATTGTATAATTCAGGAAACACTCAATCAACTACTTACTATTGTATGAAAATTATAAGTTAACACGTTTTGATTTACCTGCTGCATCATGACATCAAAGTTAATTTAATAGTCATGGTCTAGCAATTAGTAGCAATAACTTATTACCAAATTACTGGCAATATTGCACAATTTCAACTATTTAACCTTTGCCCGTCTGCATTGTACCTACTTACAATGACATGACATCTAATGGAATTTAGACTATTTTTAGTTTTGGGTAAATCGCAGTCAACGTGCTGAACAAGAGTAATAGACCGACAGTAGTAAAAAAATGTACTTGCGAGTTGCGTTGGTATCTAAACCAATTAAATACTTAACTATGGCGATTTAATACGAACTTAAAACTAGTTATCAAGTAAAATACCTATTCAGCAGACTTATGTATGCCCCATGCATCAATGTGCATTAAGCTTTATATGTCGGCCTATGTTTTGGGTGAGATCGTGAGGGAAGTGTCCGTAGAGTTTGCTGGTCTCTTGTTTTCTTCTTCTTCCTCAACAGGAGCTACGTAGTTCCATTCCTGCGTGTCACCGGTACCGAATAGAATGAAATAACAGGCGGACGCAATGTATAGTGAAGCGCCTGTTATGAATACTGGCCGCCATTCTGCAAATCCGTTCTGGAATCAAGTAAATAATGTTAGACAAAAGAATGAATAAAATCTTTAAAGTACCTATCAGAGAATCAACATCCAGACTGTCCAACTTAAGTTTACCTGCTGACTGATAAAAAACAAAATACTTGCCACGGCTTTTTGTATTGATTTAGATAGAGAGATAAAATACTATTTATTATGTATAGTACCAAAATTACAGTATTAGCTAGATAGCATAGACTAGCTTTTTTAGCAAATGTGTGTCAAGGTCTCATACTATTGTCAAATTAGCATTTCATTTTATAATGTAGTTTAAAACTTGAGTCACTTACTCCGTTCTTGGTAAAGTGTGCGGTAACCAGTGGTGTGACAAAGCCTGCAGTGTTGCCTATCCCGTTAGCGATGCCATACAGCGTGCCAGCGAAGTTAGGAGCCAGGTCCTGGTGGTTGACCAGGTTGGTCAGCGTGGCCGCGCCATTGGACCCCATGGAGAATGTGATCAGGGCCACGGAGAGGATGGGTGCGCAGCCGGTGTAGCCCAGACCGATGAGGAGCAGCCCAGGCACCACGTGGGAGAACAGGCAGAAGAATTTCCTCATAAACGTTGTCGATACTATGTTCTGTTTCACGATCCTGTAAAAGGGCAAAAAGCAATTATGATTGTGTGTCGGTGAATCACTGTTGAGATAATAAACTCTTTAGAGTTGCTCACAATGGCGAACGGCGACTTAATAGGATGAACATAAAATAATGTTAGTAATCTATTCACCGTGATTAGCAATTCGCGGAGTATATTAATGATTTAATTAAAGCCTTTAGAACTCTCCAACTTGTAGGTACCTAATTCAAATCAAAATGGGATCATGCAAAAGATTGCATAATGCATTAGCAAACAATATAAGATGTCCTTGTGTTTAGACTGTAATAACTATACTTCTATACTACCTATCCTCTGCTACCAAACCCATCGCGTGTATGTAGGCCTTAGCAATATATTAAGTAAGGAGGTTTATTATATAATTATATACCTAAATGAGATCCAATTGCTTACCTATCACCAATGGCTCCGAATATAAGTGAGAATATCATCCTAGCGAGATACGGCAATGAGGAGAGCGTGCCGGTAGACGTCAGGTTGAACCCGAGAGCGCTGGAGACAAACTTAGGGGCCGCCGTCATGACGAAGTACAGGCCCCAGTTGCTGCCGTAGTGCAGTATCACCATCGCCAGGAATGGAAACGAGGTTAAAATCTTTCTGAATGGTGGAACAATCTGAAAACACGGATAAATACATCATTAACCTTTATATCGCATGTACTTAGTGCACCAATTTGGTCTATATTGCGGTCCAGTCAACATTTGATTTGAGTAATAAGAACAGTAATTCCTAAGTATTTAATTAAAACATTATGTCCAAGTAAAACTAGCCGAACAAAGGCGCACTGCGTCAGAACACTATGCAACATTAATCTTAATACAAAAGGAGCGCATAAAGCGCACCATGATTATAGAGAATCTATATCTACAGCTATTACACCTTTACTGCTATGACGGCTGATAACATTCTAAAAAGCGCAAAAAGTTTCTAGCGAAGCCTATAAAATATCACCTTCCACCGATCACCGGTTTAATGACCTGTACATTAATTGCTCTAGCCCATTTTTTGAACGGAACTAAGAATAGGATTGTACTCAACCTCAGATATTCCTAAATCACGATCTCTCCTTGTAGGTTAACGATCCTTGGCCAAAATATCGAAAAAAACCTCACGATTTTAGGTCGTTACATTCAAAACGTACTAAGATAGAGGTCAGAGCTAAATACGTGTCATCAGGTAATAATATAAACATTAGTGCTATAAATAAGTATTTTTGCATAAGCACCAAAAAGTTTTTTATTTCATCAAAAAGCATTTTGTGAAAACTGCACAACTAATCAATGTTCAGTACTTAAAAAGGTCATAGGCCACGAAATGACAACGGGGGAAAACCAGTGTCGGGTCACGTCCTAGCTTAAGTTTAGAATATTATTAAGCAAAGGCATTAAGGCACCGAACAACTTAGCCTTGTAGATGTACACAAATAGAATTACTACTGTATAATTTATTGTGACATTAATTTTCTGCGAAAGAACTTACCTTGGAATCTTTAGAGCTCTGTTGAACTTTGTCACCAATAGCTTCGAGGATGTACTTTTTCTCGTTGTCTGAAATGCGGGGATGCTGCACCGGAGAGTCGTACACCAGGTACCACCATAGCAAGCACCATACTAACGCGATCGCTCCTGAAATATTTACACCGTTTAATTAGTTAGACGACAGTATGGCAAGATAGATGGTAGTCATTGAGACTCGGTGGGAGTTAAACGTATAATCATCTTCGCATCACTTGGGGTCGACGACGGCCGAGTGTGGTGATCCTGAACAGACTTAGTCCCACCTGCTGGTCCCAAAATTAAATGTCCGTTAACCCGCTCCCCCTGACGATCTTAACATAGCCTCAGACGCCAATAAACGTGTCCACTTACTGGGAGCAAACAGTATAATATAATAAAGATGTAGTCTCTTAGCTGCCACGGCTTTTTTAAATGTTTGAATTGTTTTGTATCTTTTTATATTTTATTTACGGACGCTTTTAACCTGCACGTTTTTCTACATTGTACTCACATGTATGATTCCAATATGAATGATGTAAACAATATATTGTAACAACATTTTGATTTAAAAGAGTGTCCGGGGAGTTTCTTGCCCGTTCTTCTCCATAGGAACCTACTACGCTTTGGAATGGGCAACTAGCTTCATCTTTCTGACTGACTGACCCTTGTACTGACTGAGTGCCTGTAATTGGTTTATTTGAAATAAATGCTTTGAGTTTGAGTTTGAGTTTGAGTTTTTGTACCTATCGTCGACAAGGAAAAGTAGAAGGCCTTGAAAACCGATACAATTTTGAACAGATTAGTTAGATTTTGTTCTTAAAACGCTGTTCCGCCCCTCCGCATATCATTTCTTGTTAGTATTATTCGCCTATCCAGCGGCCTATTTAGTTTCCTCACCTGAGTAATATTATATTACCGAGCTAATTCGCAGAGCAATAACTATTTCAAAGACATCTACAAGCCCGTCACGGCTCAATTAGTTATGTAGAAATCAGCACCAACCGCCGCGGAATTTAAATAGAGGTAGGTAGGTAACAAGAAAGCCAATTTTGTAACACTCTGGTATGATCTGAGCTACTCTGTGCTCCTATCCTAACTAATATTATAAACGCGAAAGTGAGTTTGTTGATTTGTTACGCTTTCACGCTAAAACGGATTTGGTTGATAGGTAGACAAGAAAAAAAAACATAAGAAGGACATAGGCTACGTGGTACGTGTCATCCTGGATCGCAGACGAAGTCGCAGGCAACAGCTAGCATGAAATATTCTGGAAATTATTATCTGTCTAAGGTCTTTTTCATTGATAATTGCTTAAATAAAAATTAGCGAATAACGTGATAGATTCATTCATTCATCCCACATTCACAACTCTGACATGGAACCTGTGTGGATTAATTTCCTATAAGATTTTGGTCTGAAGCAAGTTGTGTTTCCTTATAAAAATATATGCAAAAGAGAAAATAAACATTAGGTATGTGCACAGATATTATAATACTACGTATGTGTGTATGTTTATTGAAGTCAAACGTAGCTATTCCTGCTTTCTTCTTCAGGTAATATGGCATGTCCTATTACTGATGTACTTCTTACAGTTATGCTCTAAGTTCGCTCACCCCGCAAAAGAAAAGAGCGTAATAATACATTCATGCATGTATTTTTTCACCCACGCATCAGGCATTGCTAATTTATGATTATAAAACCTGCTTACTAAGCGAAATGTACCGGTTTCAGGACGATTTAATACAGCTACAATAATTAATGTTGATCAGTTGTTAAGAAAAAGAACACCGCATTCCTCGTCAAAATTGTTTAAAGACCCATTATTATAAACAAATTTAAAAAAGATAAAAAAGCCAGAATTGGCTCAAGAAACGTTTACTAGAACTTGTCACGACAAAAAATCCGAACTGGCTTTTTCGAAACGTGTAAAATGACAATTAAAATTAAAGTGAAGGAAATAAGAAATCCTGGGTATCCGTATTCCTAATTTTCATTAAAATGTTGTCTCACACCTTTTCAAAGGTTTATCGTTTATCATTTGCAACGTGATGACATAAGATAATTATTTTCTTGAAGCTGTGTGTTTGAAATACGAGATGAGCCCATTCTCCTTAGTAATTTATTTACGCAACAAAGTACTTTAACTATTATTTTTTTCGATCGTAGTCTAGCCTTATAAAGACTATAAAGAAAATTGATCTCGGTTTCGACCAAGTTACTTGTAATTGGCTGTTAAAGCATTAACTGTACATTTAGGATACACATCGATCGTAAAGCGAATACTTACCGGGTACATAAAACGCGTAATCCCATCCGAAGTTTTCAATTAAAGGTCCTGTTAGTGACCATGTGACCACTGTGCCTATGGCGCCACCTAGCAACGCGCTCACGAACTTGCCCTTCTCCGCTGGGGGAGCCCAGTGGGCCACTAACGCGTGTAACGCTGGAAATAGGAATCCCTGCAACAAATGACAATGTCTTTAGATTTATGCACATCTCGATCAATTCGTTAAAAAATATCATAATCTGAATTTGTAACCTTAAGACTGTAGTTTTTCTGACTGAGCCACATAAAACTACTACTACACATTTTTGTCATTATTATCTACGGTTTAAACGGTACTTTATAGCTGCTACTGTTTAAAGTGCTTCACACGTAAATGTGCAAATATATGTACATAATATAAAACGACAAGAGTGATGACACAGATTACAGTAATAACACGTAACACACCATGAGTTCAAGCTGACGACAATATTTTGTAGTCTGCACATAGCCCACAGGCCACAGGTATGCTCGGCCCGTTTACGTATTTTTTTTTTTTTTTTTTTTTTTTTTATGTGCTCATTCCATGTGACGCGACGTCTACGCGGTTGCTACGCAGCTTCTACGCGCTGCTACGCACTTTCTTAGTGCTGCTTCGCACCTTCTACGCGCTGCTATGCGCCTTCTACGCGCTGCTACGCGCCTTCTACGCACTGTTACGCGCCTTCTACGCGCTGCTACGCGCCTTCTACGCACTGCTACGCGCCTTCTACGCGCTGCTGCACCTTCTTCGTGCTGCTTCGCACCTTCTACGCGCTGCTATGCGCCTTCTACGCGCTGCTACGCGGCTTCTACGCACTGCTACGCAACTTCTTTGCGACTGATACGCAGCTTACAGTGTAACATCATTGTCACTATTGATTATTAACATACATCCTGCAAATGTTTGTAATGTAACAGAGTCGAGTTGAACCTCTACTTAAACTTGTTACGAAATGGTCAGACCCTTGAAAGTATGGTAAGTATTGATTTACGTGAGACCATTCTAAAACACAGGCCATGTGCATAAATAATGATAGTAATAGTATCTACCAACTACAAGTAGTTGGTTTATTTAGAACATTACTCAGAATCCAGATATTCTTACCTATGAACACGTCTTTGAGAATTAATATGGCGTAGGTGTTGTTTATTACTTTGATATGCCATCATTATCATTTAATTACTTTTACAGACATACTACCAATGCTTCCTAGAGCCTACTCAATTCCCTAGAAATAAAGAACAAAGTTGTGCAATCGCAACATAATTATATATGTAAGTAATAAGTGCAAGCAAGTCAGTCATATTATTATCCATAACTTCTATGAACATGTATAAATAAATATGAAATTCTTGTTTAATACATAATTATACTTATTATTATCGCAAAAAAATGTTCTTGTGTTGTCACAAACGGTTCTACACTGCTATGAACATAAAATATGCGAAAAACCTCCATCGCATAAAATGACGGAATAATATTATTCTAGAGTATTCAGTTGTTGTTACAGGTATCTTTTTCTAAGTATCATTCATGAACAGGTTCATTTACATTTTATAAATACAATTGACACCTCCATAAAAATATAATGGCCGTGGGAAATTAGAAGTCATCTTGATTAGCGTGTTCCTGAGCTAGCGTTCCGTTGACGCGATATTTGTTGGCCATTGTTGTATCTTAGATCAATTTTATTGTAGTTTTAAATAAAATACCTACTACTTAGTAAGTACAAAATTTTTTAAAATTAAGTAAGTTCTTATAACAATTTTAAAAGGATATTTATTTTATTGGTTTAAGGAATCTAATCTAAAAACAGACTTAAAATACTTAATAATTAATGTACAATTAAATATCTCGACTTTACACACGAGGTTGTCGACATGTGGAATGTGAGCTCGGCTATCATTATGCCGATTGTCGTTACGTCCAATGGCCTGATGGCCGAAAGCCTCGACCAACTCTCGAGGCTCTCATTAGGCGGTTGGATCAAGTGCCTGATTCAGAAGGCAGTACTCCTCGATACGGCTCGCATTGTCAGGAGGTTCCTGTCTCTGCAGCCCTAACGACCGGTAGCTTGGGCCCTGTTCCCGACACCTATTTGTACCTCTATTTATATATTTTTAAATGTTTATTTTTATAATTTTTATCTTTCAAGTTTTTTTACCTATTCTGTGTTAGGAGATAAGAATACAATTATTGTATTAATTCGAGGAATTTGTAACATGTTCTAGTGTTACAAATACCAATGCATGGCGGCACTAAAACATGTTGACAAACGCAGTTATGTGTCCTATCTACTTTAGCAAATTGAAAAACCTCTGATGCGCTGCGGTGACAAAGGAAAAACACTATTCGTACATACGGTTAATACTTTTTCTATTTACACCATAGAATCTTAATAGATTTTACGACTACGACGAATTGCTTGTGGTTTTATTAGAGTTTAACTAATAAAAAAGGTTAAAAGAATAAGTACTAGTTCCTCTGAGAAACTATTTCACTTCATTCTTCAAGTACTGACTTTGAAAGATTTATTTTTAGGTTAACTTTTCGCTTATTTATTATGTAGAAGTTCTAAGTACAATGACAATAAAATTAAAGAATCAGTCATCCTATCTATTAATATTATAAATGCGAAAGTGAGTTTGATTGTTTATTTGTTTGTTACGCTTTCACGCTAAAACAACTGAACGGATTTCGATGAAATGAGTAGACCATGATCTGGAATAGGATACTTTTTATCCCGATATTCCGAGGGGATCGAGACCGCGGGGCGCAGCTAGTTAAAATAAATTGTAATGTGAACGTCTCATACATTTATTTAACTTAAGCTAAATTGCCTAAACCTTTCAAAATGAAATACCTACCTACTTACCTATTTATAGAATTGTAAATGCAGTTATGCTAATAAATACCTAAATTATTCGCAATCATTATCTTGCAAAATCGTGTACAATCCAAGATAAATTAATTGTACAATGGAATATTTATTTGCAATCTGGTGAGTTAAAAATGGATGCCTTATTATCAGTAAATACGTAAGACATTGACGGAGGAACCACATGAGTAAAGCACTGATTATTTATGTTTGTACTTAGTAAATTATGGACAAGGAAGAATTTGCCGTGTCGGAAATAAAATCTGATCGCTAAAATTAGATTATCATGGTCTTACTTACAATTCTTAATAATTTAGAAGTACAGTCAGGCTAAGTGAAACATGACCCACTTTGACGATAAATCGTTTGAAACCGTCAAAATAACAAAGATGGCAGATGACAAATTCGTTACCAAGGAAATGTATATTTACGCGAATGTCGACCTAATTGTATTTGAACGTCTGTAAGAAAATAAGCTTATGGTGGGTCAGAATTAAATTTTTTCGACTGTACCTATAGACAGCAAAAAACGAATAAAAAGAAGAAGGTATATTTCGTGTGCTTTGCGTGTAAAATTGCGAAAGATACGAGAGAGAAAAAAGAATAGCTTACCGCTGCAAGACCGCTGACGAACCTCACTGCAACTAGCACCATATAATGCAACCTCGCCGCCTGCGGGCTGAGCATGGTCAGGATGGCGCTGAGCAGCATGGTGACGAACACCAGCTTCCTCGGGCCCCAGAACTCGGCCGCTGTGCCTCCCACCAGGCAGGATATGGAGTACCCCCAGAAGTACCCCGATAACACGTATGCCTGCTGCTGAGCTGTCCATGTAAACGTGACCACCCCATCTGGCTGTTCAACAAAGAATTTTATTATAGTACCTAGATGCTTTGATAAAATTTATATTACAGTGACAGTGCGAAAACGGTATTGTATCCGTTCATCTAAGTCACTATTTAATAACATAATAGTTATTTCTAGTAAAAAAAATATTCAAAAAAACAAAAAACCTGACTGCAAAAACACATGGTTGGATCTTTGTCTTTTTCAATAATTTGCTTTATTTCAAGCTTTTTCGTCGTGTCGGGTAAAGAACGCGTAAGTACTCGTAGGTAGTTGGTGTTTTCAACCAATCTTGTAGGTAAGCCTTTTATAAATTATTGTTTGCTTTACTACTGTGGGCGCCGGCATGTTTGTAGTATTCATCTCTAGTTATAAAATCTCGTATCTCTTTGTTGACACTGACTGTAACGTAATATCTACAATTTGTACAAACATTACTTAGTCTTTTCCTGTAAAACAATTAGTTAAGTGTCCCACGCGAATATATTATCAAAACACCGTAATTAATAACATTGGAATGTAGTCACAATTTGTTCATCCAATACTCTCTAAATATCCAATACAATGTACTTAATAAACATCTTGAATTCATTCACTCACACGCAAGGAGCGGTGGCCATGCGGGGTGGTGGCGACGGAAATTTTTTGTACTAAATAGTTCAAAAAGACGGAAATCCATCGCCCCGCTCCAGCCACTGCTCCTCGCCGCTGTTTTCGTGCCCGCAGCCTGACGACACCGCACAGCAAGTATTTGTAATCCCCTGACCATCTTTTATAATATTTTAATAATTCGTCATTTATTTAAAAAGCTTCGCAAAATAAATAAAATGGGATTAACAATATTTCATTATTTTCACTTTATTATATTTTGTGTGTCACGAACTGTGTCCAAATTTTTGTTATTCCTTTTCTTTTTCTTTCTAGGAATAGGCATTAACATTTATCATAAGTTAGAGCTAGAGCCAACACAAAGGTTTTCATTTTCAGGACACACCTGTGACCTACCGAACGACGAAACTTGAAATACCTATTTGTGAATATTTTATACCTACGTCACGCGGAACAGTTGAATAAATATGTCAGTCGAAATGCATTTATTGTTAAACAAAACATCTTTTTTAAAACAATGGATTAACTTCCACTGACTATTTATTTCAAATGGGTTTGTATAAATTCAGCGACCCTTTCGGCCTTATCAATTCACAAAACTTGACGTTAAAAGTGATTTCGTATTAACCGATAAAGCCCCGTTGACTCTGCTCGGAATAAAGTTCTATACAATACAGCACCCTAATTACGTAACACACTTTCAATCACAATCCGACGGTTTTGAAGGATATTGCTAATCTATTGCTTCATAGGTTTGAAAATATCGTCTGCTCAACAATGTGCATAACGCAACGAACATAACTGAACTGTCAAAATGAAACCTATTGCAATCAATTGTCGTTTTATGTGTTTTACACAATTGGCCATCTGGATCGATGGTTTAAGCTTAGACTAAAGTAAGATCTGGGTCTGTAATATGACGGCTTGTGTTTATTGGGAGCATTCGTTACCCGAGAAACACACCCCTGAACACCTATAGTAAATCCAGCCGCGGTCTATTCTGTAAAAATCTCAACGTGAAAACTTATGTGAAATGAACTGTCAATAGTGTCAATCCCTAGCTTAAGGTAGAATGACAGCTTGACCGCCTGGTGTTGGAAATTACATTTTGTTGTTGGAAATTACACGCCTGGTGTTGGAAATTACATTGAGTTTTCTCATTTGTTTTCACAGTGGAAACAATACGTTTTCAACTTTTCACACTGACAGTGCGGAGATTGATAAGACGTGAGTTTAGAATATGGCCTAGTTTACTCTTAGAGTCCGCGCCACCACTGAGATCCTATTGACGCGGCGCTAGTGTCTCTGTCATTACATCAAAAAAAAATTAGTTCCACAATTTTCCGTCGGACTTCTTTCGAGGTGCGCTGGCGCACACAATACAGTTGAATAACAAGGTATAAGGGACGGTTTACTAGAAACTGAAAAAAACGTATAGGTAGCCCATTTTCATTTTCTTGCGAATATATCGCGAGCTAAATAATTCGATATAAAATATTTTTCATTCATTAAATAGATGGGTGAAGGTTGTTCCTCTGCGGATCTTAGACTATATGTATATACGTATGTAGTTAAAATATTACCTGTCGTAGTTCTCGCTTGGTGACCACGGTACTGTTGTATAACGAAGTATCGTTTGTCACTATGGCCTCGCACTCGCTTTTCACCCTGTGAATGATAATGAAATAACTATTGTGTACATAAATATCAATGTCAGAATAAACTACCTGATTATTTAAAATCTGAACCTCCTCCTTTTTGAAGAAGTCGGTTAAAAATAGCCAAAATGATTTTTTGGATATGTAATACTGATCGGTGCGGTTGCGGATACCAGCCCTTATTACCTATTACTGATCGGTATCGATTGGTAGATCACACACCGTGGACACAAAAGATAACACAAACATTACGCCTGTATATCCCAAAGGGTTAGGCAGAGAGGTCTAACGCAGGTACACCCACATTTAGCCAGTCCACATGTTCAACAGATGAACAGATGTAGGAAAACATAAGTTGTTAAAATTGCAAAAATTCAAAATATATATTATTCTAGTACATATTTTGAGTTTTATTTACAAGTAGGACATTGTGTTTGTATTTTTTCTATATTTTGCCCGTGTCCATTGCGCGTCTAATTGTCATTTCACACGCACGTCTTCTTGACGTCATTGTGGAAACCTCTTGAAGATAAACAGCGTTATATTATGAAATAAACAGCGTACACAGACGCCATGTATTTTAAAAATACTTGATTAGAGGAATAGGTATATGGGCCTCCTCAAAAAGAGGTGACCGATAACGTAGGCTTAGCTACTCATAAATCATTGTATATTAACATTAATTGTTCAACAAACACGAAAAATAAAGTGTAATTTTACTAGTTAAGTAATATATAAACACAGTCATAATAATTATGTGAAGAGCTATATATGGTTATAATTACAAGTATTATTGACGAACGCGAACGCGAATGAAAAGAAAATGAGTTAAATTAACCGGAACGCTGTTAATTTTGTTTACGTCATAGCAATGTTTGTACACGAACAAAGAACACAATACGGAGTATTTCATGAAAATATATTATTCTATTTCAGGTTTCAATGCACAGTTACATTAAACATTTAATTCGGGAGAAGAATCATCAAAAATGTTGTCAAAACTGAACGTGTTTTAGTACCATAGCCCAAGTAGGTACTGTACATACATAGGGCCCGAAACCGACGACGCGACGCGCGCTTTGTCACTGACATGAATGTATTTTCACGCCATATCATGGCAGGATAAGCTGAAACCAAACTTACTGTAATCTCTATTTTGTATCATATTCTTGCAAATAAATATTTTTTATTTGAACCTGACTGATTCTTATTTTGAAACTTAACCTTCTAAAAATAAAAACATTATACTATTATGTAACACATACAAATAAACAAACTGCAACTCAATTCAATAAACTCATTAAATCATTGCGCATGCGTTACTTAACACTTCAGACTAACGTGTAACGTGAACGTATTAACCAACGTTATGGCTTATTTACGGATCAAAAACGTTATAAATATTGTTGCTTTCTTAAGGAAGGTATTTAAGTGGTGATTACCGTCATTGTACCGAGAGTCGTGAGAATGTTAGCAGACTGGTACAGACTGGCCGCACGTGGCCGGCCACGCGTGGCGAACTGATGCGATTTGAAGCATTGGGTATCGGCCTCTCACGTGTTTAACGCATTTTTAATATGCATATTTCATTTTATCAAGGTCTGTGAATCATACGTGGAAGCAAGTACATAATGTCTGGTTTAAAATCAATTAGGAAAGGGAAAAACTGACTGATGATTTTTTTTTGTTCACGATTTTAGAATACCTAGTAGATTCATCATTATTCTTGTTTGTTGGAAAACCTATCAGGACATTAATGTCTGAAAAACATTTAAACGATTTAAAAAAAGGGAAACAAAAATTTGTGTCGAAGATAGTTGTCTAATTGTTTCTGTTTCGACTATATTTATAAGTTTATTACCCTGAGGAATTTAAAAATAATAGGCACTTGGCCGGCAACATACAGATTGTGCCTTGAACGTTTAGAACGGATTGTTTTCTGAGAAATTACTTTGATATCACAAATATACCGTGTAAAAAATATGTTATTACAGGTACCGTAAAACGAGGTTTGAAAAATTAAATTTTAAAATTAATAGGTATATTAATAGGTATATAATCTGCGGTACTTTAATAAGAAAAAACCTGTTAAATAAATCCATATTTAAATTAGGGATGCTTTGATAACACCATATTATTCCACTGCAGTTAAAACCGTTTTCGAAGAAAACTAAGGGTAAACATTGCAAATGTTGTTTTGTCAATTCGGTGGCAAAATATCACCAAACGACATGAAAGAAAAAAAATAATCGCTTGCGTTAATTTTACGGGTAAAACTAAGTAAAACTTTTCCATTCCGAGTAATTATCAAAGTTTTGAAAGTCGCCTCGTTTTACCGGTAAGTAAAGTGTCCTTAAGAATGTGAGCGTGGGTGCCTATAGATGACAATTACATTACATACTAGGCTGTATATGTATGTAGGTACATAGAGTGTTGTTTTCTATTGCGGATAACTTTGTATTCGTTCAGCTTATCAGTAATAGTAGTAGCACAGATATTATAATACTACGGTATTAGTACAACACAAAAATAGTGGGATTTTCCTGCTAAACTATTTCAATAATTAGGTATTTTCATAGTTAGGTAAACTAATTGTTAAACAAATGGACACCCTACGGAAATTTGCAGCTGTATGAGACGATTTTAAACTGTCAACTGGTGGTGGCATAATGACTGTCAGTGAATTTCTTAGAAATTATGAAATCTTAACTAATATTACAAATGCGAAAGTGAGTTTGTTTGTTTGTTTATTACGCTTTCACGCTAAAACGGCTGAACGGATTTGGATGAAATTTGGCACATGGGTAGACCATGACCTGGAGAAGGATACAGGCTACTTTTCAGGCTGTTTTTCTGGTAGATGTAAGTACTAACACTAGAGTCTAAGTCGTGTGTATACTAACCAAATGGACTATAAGGTCCGAAAATAAAAGTTTTAATTTAATTTAATTTAATTTGCATCCTGGATCGCAGATGAAGTCGCAGGCGCTAGTCTATGATAACAATTACTACAGTAAGTAGCAACCTAATGTTAATAAAAGATATAAGGGCTCCAAATAAGCGAACCTAGTAATAATTATACTAATTGCGCCGATTATGATACTAAACCATAATTTACACTACATAGGGCATATCTTACTTAGGTATTCAAAAAGTAGACACTAGTTAGCTACGAGGTACTGAGGCGAGGTACGTAGTCTCACGCCGATTCCTGATGGTTAATTTTTTTTTTACTGTGTGTGTTTATTATAGTTACAAAGAATTCGCAGCCATATTATTTTTACACAACAACAATGTAGGTAGAGGTACTTAGTTGGATCGTGAACAAGTCTTTATCTAGAAATAAAACAACATTGTGTTGATCAACAGGAAATTCTATGACAATCATCTTACTGAGATATATAGCATATACGGCCATCAACTTAGGTCCTATGTTAGTCAAAACTTTTTCTTTAAACTTCTAAACTATATTTGTCGCGTTTTTTTATGGCAATAACGGTCATTGCCTTTTCAACAATATACTAAGCATGGTTTTTCGTTATTGGAATATGTTGAAGATCACGAATTCGCGATAGATCAGGACGTTAACGGACTTTATTTCAATTTTTAAATAAAAAATGCTAGAAAATGTAGGTGAGTCAATGACCGCAATTGCCATGCTAAAATGGGACAACTATAGACACAAGTGATATTAATACTGTTTTTCAGCATTCCATTCGTTGCTGACTGTACGGTATAGTCAGCCAAAGGAATATGAAATCCTTGCTAATATTATAAATGCGAAAGTAACTCTGTCTGTCTGTCGCGGTTTCACGCCAAAACTACTGAACCGATTTAAATGAAATTTGGTACACAGATAGTCTATAGCCTGAGAAAGGACATAGGCTACTTTCTATCGATATACCACGCGGGCGAAGCCGCGGGCGGAAGCTAGTATGTATCTAAATAAGTATATAAACAGCGCGTATCGGAAATGCGTGGTCATATGTAAAGGTGTGATACAGACCATCAAATTGAACAACTTTCTCTATGGACCGAAATCGTAATCGCGAAAAAGTAATCAGCTGTCTCAAACAAAAAATAAATAAAAAATATTACCACACATTCCTGTTAAATGCTGTATACACTTACATATTTTATGCTTTATTAGGATTTCTACGTATAATCTGATTCTGCACATGGATGCAGTCGGATGCATTTGGTACACTTTAGCACGACAATGCGGTCACCATTCATTGTGGCGACATGCATCGCTGCTGATTTACATAAATAAGGCTTTACTAAAAATAATCATGTTTTCAAACATATTATGCATTTACGAGAACATTATTTTTTGTGCAAAATGATTTATCCCCATGGGTTTTTTTATCCCTCCATATACAAAGAATGTCTTTGAAAAACACAAAAATATTACCTACCTCCCACCTTTTTAAAGATAGTCCCTATCTATTTATTAAATCTTGCATCAGTAACAAGATCATAGATATAATTTATGTTGAATACAAGAGAGATAAGATAAGAAGTTCCTTAGGAACAGACGTCTTGTTGTTCCCTAGACTATCAAATTATTTTAGTCCCTATAGCACGTTCCGACACTTGACAAGGATCAGCTTATCCATTTCTTGATAAGATTATCAGACATCAAGAGTCGCTAGAGCTGAGGCTCAAATCGATGAACTATTGATAAATCGATACACAGATAGGTCTGAAATTTGGATTGAAGATACAATTGATACAAATACTCGTATTAACAAGGTAAAAACAATTCTGGTAGGTGCAGAAATAAATAACGAGCTTATTTTCTTTTCAGCTTAAAATCTTTAGATAAATTCTATGTACTAGCTAGTTTCCATCCATTTTCAGTCGAGACATAGTGATTAGCATAACGTTATGCATCTAATGTACCTATCATTGACAAAATCAACTTACTGACTCCCTGAACACGATTCAAAAATACGTGTACTTTATATACATACATAATTAAGTATACATTTATGTATTTCTCGTGATAATTGATTTATTTTCTAGTCTTATTCTCATGCTTCAATTAAACATGGCCAAAAAAACTGGTCAAATTAAATTTTAAGTGCGCATTGAGTTCAGTTTTTTTTTCATTATTAATATGTAGCACCTAGTTAAGTAGGTAGGTGCTACATATTTTTGTTATTGTTACGAAAATACAATAACATTATTGATAATATAGGTATCCCATTCTGTGACCATCATACGTATCGTATTGACATTGATTCTGATATCCTATTTAAAATCAATTGCTTACGACATAAGTAAAGGAAATTCCAGTTTTCATAAGAAGTGTTTATAATAATTAATACATCTCCGATAAGGTCATGAGAATAAAGAAGATTTGGTTGTTAACTTTTATTTGTGCATGTAAATCACGAGTAATAAATTGTAAGTAAATAGAGCCAAAATCACATGTAAAAATTGTAAATTTTCCAGCCAGAGTTATTATCTTAAAAATAATAATTAAATGTAGGAACGAGAAACAGATCAGGTAGTCGATCAATAAGCATTGAAAGCGTGTTAGTTCTACAGATATATTTTTAATTCTATGAAAATGTTGAGTAAAGTTTACAAGCAGGTACAATCACAGCTCACGATAGCAACATTAGGTACCAACACGTTGATACCGCGGAAAGTCACGTATCCGCAGATAACGTATTGGGTTTAAGGCCTGCAGTAATACACTACTAATTATGCTCCTAACTCATTGCTATACACGCTAACAATATATTAGATACGTATCGACTTATTAATTTAAGGAAACTTAACGCATATTTTCTTGTTATAATTATTGGCACGCCATGTTATTATGTCTGTGTTTTTGTGGAATCTGCTAAACTTCATTTACATAATAGAATACCTAAATATTTCAGTATTAAATATGATTTCATTAAGCTTCTCAGGAAGCTATAAATCACAAAACTTATAAAACTTACGATGTGGTTGTGGTATCGTCAGGGACCATCGCTATGATGTTGACGCTCATGTTGACCCGCATCATATAGTTGACCCAACACGCAAAGAACATCATGATGGCCACATTGAACCGCGCCGGAACCAAATCTGTAAAGAACAACCCCTTTTGATTAGCAAACCTTTACAAAGTGATTCATCAACTCGAAGGCATTCGAGGAACCCACACGTATTTTCACAAACGCAATACCAAAGGCATTTTCCTTATCGACTTCACATGTTAATATCGTTAATGGACTCCAAGCTGTCATAACAAACTGTGATGTAATAAGGTTGAACGCCGATATCAATAACCTCGCATTATCGGTAGTTTAATTACCTACTATTCGCCCAGCTACATTCAATCTTTGATGCGAGAGGAGATGATTTCGTCATCGACCTTAGACGAATGCGGAAATAGACACGAGTTTTTGAGTTTGGCAAATAGTTGTGGACAAGAATGCACGACCTCGCAGAACCCGTAAGTGTGCGGAACATAAACTTTCGAATACATTGTCAATATCAGACGGACACGCGGTGACGAACGTGTGCGGTTCATTGCACCGTGCATAATGAGATACCTGCCCGCTTATTAGAAATACTGAGATTATAAACAAAAAACAAGGCGAGGCGAAAGTTATATTCTGACACATTGAGCGCTTGAACTAGTTTATTGCGCCGAAATTATTGACATGATGCAAGTGAAATTAATTGATTATCTACTCAGAAAAATAACCGACGCATTCAAATGTGGCTACAACAAAAAGCAAACAAGATTCAAAACGAGTATTGACCATCACGTTCACGCAAGCAAGTTTCCTTGAAAACGTGTCTCTAGTCTCTCCCGCCAATTTTTAGATCGTTTTTTTTTCTGATAGTCATAAGCAAGCTTTTTATTCTAATTTGGTACAAAATATTCATACAGTTTTCTTACACATTTCAAGCTGTACAACAATTTCATGTTAGACCATAACAAATACCTAGTAGAATTAATCAGTACCTATCTGTTGCAAAAGATCGTGTTATTCTATGGCCATGGCCTCGTTGAATAACCCCGCGTGATGACAACAAAACAACCTCACTCTGCCACTAATGCCGCTATCGGCAATCGATTTGTGTTTTTTGGAGAAGATCCCCGACGATCTCCGAGGTTGATACTTAGGACACGCCTTCCTCACCTATCTGAATACATTATGATGACGAAATCTATAAGTTTCCTTATTTATAAACTGTCTATCAGCGTTGCCACTAGAATTTTTTTTTCCCCGTAGCGCCTTTTTGGCAGACATATTTTTCATTCAAATAGAAATAGAAATAGAAATTGCAAGAAAAAAAACAACTAACAAGGTATAAACAAGAATCACAGACAGACAAATTAAAATCTGGAGTCACACGTATCTCTTTCATTTATCTATTTATTGACACGTGTGACTCCGGATATTTAATTTGTCTCTCTGTGATTGTTGTTTATACCTTTTTAGTCGACTTTTTTGTCGTAGTTGGGTTTTAGTTTTATAACTTTTATTTTTATTGAGACACACCAGTACACACGAGTATTATGTAAATTAGTGTTACAATAAAACCCCCCGTAGTGACTCAATGAATTTCTAGAACTTCATCACTACATCTTTGGTTTAACGATGGGCGTGCGCGCTGGATGTGACATTACATGTTAAGTAGTACCTACCGACGTTCGTAGAAACATATGACAGAGGGCGGGGTGACCACATTGTCCTGGCCGATCTATTGTTATTTGGTGGCTTGGTGGTCCTATTGTGTCGCCGTGAATAGCCTGTCGTTTACCTAATTGACGTGTTTGCAAACGTAGCCATTACTGCCCGTGCCTCACGCCGTACCAGGCGCAGCGATGAGATTCGCCATTATTTAATACGTGTACATACCTACTTACTTAATAGATACCTATTATCGTCTATTGTTTAATTAATGATGATTTTGTTGAAAACCTACAAGACGCCATTGAAAAAATCGAACTTTAGCGAACAAGACGCCTATTCAAAGTGATGATTAAAGTTTTACGTAGATACCTGCGACAACGCATTTGACATTATTCACGTGCGTCTATTCCATGCATTTGCAATGGTGCCTCCACCGTGCGCCACCGCGCCGCGCCGGGGCGAGGTACCAATAAATGAGCTTTAGACTTTAACAGTAATGCAAATGTGTGATTGAATGAGCTACTTAACCTCTCAAACGCATACTTATTTTAATGAGTCAGTAGACGGCGTCAATCATTTGCGTAACGGTGTGCTCTTAGCTCGTGCTAGGCTTGCTTTCTGGAAGAATCCGAATGTCTGCGTAGCGGTGAAAGTGCAAGAATGCAGGCTCTGGCTAGGCAGGCGCCGCGCCGCCGCCGACGCCGCCGCGCTGCCGGCGCCAGCCCGCGCTAATGACTGACCATCCCGTTCCTGCCCCATAACACTTTATTAAGCTCACACTGAATACTTTTATTATTGCGTGCACATTAAATTACTTAAGTGGAAGGCCTAGCGCAAATTCAAAAAAATAAGTTTTTCTCTTACAGTAGGTAAGTTTTACTGACAACAATCGAGCTGAATACAAATCATTACCTAACATTATTTCTATTGTTATGCTAAATTTAGTGCTAATGCACTAAGCCATAAAGTAGAGTATACCTACCTACATATTTTGAATAACGATTTGAGCAGTCCCTAACTTTCACCTATCACAATTTATAAGCTAGACGCGGTCAAGGTCTTTGAAAGTAAGTCAGAAGCTTTTTCCACAAGCCTATCTTTTGTATTAATCTCGTCATCACAAAACCTAACGGAGCCGGGACCCAAACACTTATCACTATCACAATAACAAAAGTGACAGATGTCGAACACTGAACTTTCAAATTGATTAAACACTCGCTGCGACTTGTTACAAGAACACACATACTCTAACGGTACAGCCTACTTATATTTAAGAAGGTTTATGATTCATTTCGCACGTCGGTCAACATCGGGATGCAGAATTTCGTCTTCGGAGAACCGATCAATGTGTTTACATCCTTATCCCTTACATCATGCGAACCACGAAGCAATGGAGAAAATATGCTTAGAATTATATTTCATGTAGTCATTAGTTATTTTTCTATTGAACTAATATTTTAAAATAACATACCTACAAACATTAGTATTGTGTTTCGACCTTTCAAAGCAACGAATAAAATAAGGCAATTAATAAATTGTACAAAAGATTTGTCACAACACTTACGTAAGTAATTAATATAATAACATTTTTCTTAACATTATTCGGGTGCGCAATACCCGAGCACGTGTAAGCGGTAGATAATTGTATCGATTTCCTATTTATTCTGGTAACCTCCAGGTAAGGCCGGCTCCACATTTAACCTTATTGCTAAACAAAGTGCGTTACATAACCTTATACCTATGTAGCTCAACCTTAACTAATTTTTAAAGTTCTTTTAAAATCATTTAAGTATTTCAACCATTTTCTTTTCGATTTTTCTTTTATATATGCGCTTTCCGGTTGTGTAAAGCTGAATTAAACAATCATAACACAATCTTTGTTTTAATACTAGTTGTTGTCGAGTAGAAAATTAAAAACTCATCAATTCACGATTACCGGGTAGCACTTCGAACAAGAAGGAAAATGCGAATGGAAACTCTACTATTTCCCGCCAGTAGGTAAGTGCCGTCAACATAAAACTAAGTGTTCATTGTTCCGTTTCAAATGTTTTATATGATGAACTTTTTATTTCAGTTTTATATTACACAAAAATAACAAATTATAAAGTTAAGCTGGAACCATATATATATCCGTGGCTGGAACCGATTTTCGTATCTTAGTTGTTAGATTTTTTTACATGAAAACAGCAATTACAACAGTCATTAGGCTCATTTCATTTTCTCACTATATTTCTAAACTAATGATAAAATGAAATGAGAGGGAGAGACATAAGATGATGACTGTACCTACATACCTACAATCGTAATAAGTAGGTAGGCATTAACTTTCCACATTTATGAATTTAGGTAAGTACATACATCATCTACTAATGTTGTTATGGGTTTTATTATAATTTACAATGTTTGTAAATATGTGAGCACCATGTATCAATCCCATAACGTTAACACTAGAAATAAAGATAAAATAGATCAACCATTTTTCAGATTAGCTAAAGTACAAACATCTTTTATGGGGTACTGCGTTAAATGCTATAACAAAATACCTAGTGATATATTGCAATTAAATGAAAGAAAATTTAAAACTCATATTAAAAGTACACTTTGTAAACAAGCATATTACAAATTAGAGGATTATATCCAAGATAAGAATGCTTGGAAACATGCTGGTCTTGCTCCATAGGACAAATTCGAGTCTGGACAAAATCAAACTGGTTGCTAATCTAGTTGTATAATTGATGTATACCAAATATTTTAAACATTTTTTTTTTTAAAGAGTAACGTTGGAGTTTCTTGCCCATTCTTCTCCATACGAAAACTACCTTTTGGAAGGGGCAACTAGAATCAGTTCTATTTCTTTATATTTGACGTTCAAAAGTGCCTTTAATTTTTGTTGAAAATTTTACCTGTCTGCCGTAAAATTTTATAGTCATTGATTCCTACATCATCCATCATTCCAACTGTTTTTGCTTCGCTTTTACATAATCGTATTTTGACAAAAAATCACTTAGGTAATTATTTTAAATTCTTGTTACTAGTATTTTTAATGTGCCTACTTGTAATAAATTATTTGACTTTGACTTTATTTGACTTTATTAATGTTTCAGATCCTGTTGCAGTGAGAAAAACACTATTGCTATCCGTCTGTCAAACAATCAACATGATAACGATAGCAAGTATTATTCATAATTCAGACAAATACCGGTTTTGTCAGGTGAAACCTGTTGAATAACTGGCGATGCTTGCGGCTATTTTTTACATAAATAATGATGTTGCGATCGTCCGGAACTAGAGGCAAAATCACTGAACTGTGGAGTGACGGAACCAAGCATGTTACTCCGATCCTACCAAGGGCATCACCGTCGCGTCGCCAATGAACGCAACCCGTTCTTATTGTTGTATTTACAAAAACACAGGTTTTCTGCGAACCAAGATATTATTATAACGATGTTTGTAAAGCCTCGCAAACATTAATCATGTATTCATTCCATTCGCTTTAGAGCCTTATTTTTAGTTTCAATGAAAACTTATAACTCGTTCTGATTGAGGATTTAGCTCTCTCTTTCTGACAACAGCTCTTTTGAATTTAATTTCGCATAACATCGCTGGTATGAACATTATTGCTACGTAGATTCAAAACGTGTTTGTTTAAACAAACAATTTATGATAGAATACTTACAAGTTCACACATCATCATCTAATTGCCCGTTAAGTTGTTAACTGTGATTGAACACGACTGCTATAATAACATACTCATAGGGAAGTAAGTACTTATAATTTACATTTTGCTGCAAGTAATTAAAGGTAGGTAAACCTACGTAGCTACCTATCTATGTTTAAATTAATTATTTGACTTTGATCAAACGTGTAAGCTTGTAAACAAATGGTCGCTCTATTTTTTCAGTGTGCTGAAACTGGATCGTGGCTGAAACGCAACGTTGCAATCTTTCAGGTCCAAATAATCTTTATGATTGCCTAGCATATTCACATACGCCAGAAGAATCCTTGTCCTGCGCGCAGTCAAATCTTTTGTAGGTAGTACTACTGCTTATCATATGTTTTTATTTATATTATTCAATGACACAGATTAGGTACTGAAAGAAAAGCTCCTTGATTCATGCCCGTTTTCACCGACATACCCTAAGTTTAAGGGATCCCTTAAGCATGGTTAGGAATCAGTTAAACGTATAGTTATCGGATAGTTAATAAAAAGTTTTGTTGACTTATGCCCGTTTTCACCGACACGCTCAGACCCTTACTGTTGGTGAAACAGAGACCACCTTCTAACAGCCCAGCAACCTAATCATGCTTAGGAGATCCCTTAAACTTCAGGAATGTCGATGAAAACGGGCACATAAGTCAACAAAACTTTTTATTAACTATTAGTTACCTATCGACAACGTTTGGGCTAGATGTTCTGAAAACTGTGCATATATTGTTTTATAAAGATCATCATAGGAGAACCTACACCATTTAAGTTTCTGAGGTAATTTATTAGGTACTATTCCAGAAAGAAATAAAATAACGATTTTACGATTGTGCCTACTAGTTGGTGAGTTTGATCGAACCACGTTCGAACATTAACTATTAGGTGCCAATTCAATTCTTTGCGAGTGTTCCGCACCACGCCAATTTCTCATAAATTAATATTTCCATTTGCCATATCGAAACCAACAATGTTTTTCCGATGTGCTGCTGCCACTCAAATGTGACCACCACAATAACAAAGCTAGTTACACTATTATTCAATTATCTACGCTACATTTCTGTTTCAATAAATACAAAAGAGAAATAACAAATTTAAAATACTAAACCTATACTAATTCTACCTATTTAAAAATCTATGTATGCTAAAGAAATCTACACATATCATTAAAGACAGATTTGTATTCATGTTTGTAATGAATAAACTCGAAAACTACGGAACCGATTTGAAGAATTCTTTCACCAGTAGTATGCTATTTTATCACTGAGTAACGTAAGCTATTGTTTATGAAGGAAGATATCAAGCAGGCGAAGCCGCTGGCGGAAGCTAGTGTAGATAAAATAATAATTAATATAAATACCTCTTTTGGCACGAGCACGATTCTTGATAGTGGAAATGAATACATAAAACACGACATATTTGAATAAATATGTAAGAGTAAACGCTTATTTTTGGCATGTTATTTCAGCTGTGCATAATATCAGTCGGAGGTACCAAGGGGGGGGCAGTGTTTATATTCGTACCTACCTCTACCTACTAGTAAAACATGTTTTATAATAAAGCATGTGTGACGAAATAACCGTTGAATACAACAACATTGTAGATACAACGAAAGCATACGAGTAGCGAATTTTCAGACGTTGGGCGACCTTTTCCCTGAAAAACGATTATAGAATTAGGAATTCTGCATCTAACTGATTCATGATAAGTATATTATTAATCCTACCAAAGATTTAAAATAGGAAATTAACAGATCATTTCTTGTGACTCTGGTCCAACCGTAACCGTCTGGGCACAACGCACACATAGTAGCACTTTGATTTAATTATTCTATTCGAGAAAAACGTCGACCTTAGAGAACTGCTGTACGTACCTATACAAAACAAGCAAAAAGTTTGAGTATCTGACGGTCACTTACGTTAATTTAACTTTTTAACAACACTTCTCGCTTGCGTTTACTTAATGATAAAAACAACAATTTATCGCAATTACTAAATATTGCTAGAAAAAACCTACTTTTTGGGAATTACCGGTCAAAATCTGATGTCATGGGCATCATCAATACAAATGACAAGATAGTCCATGAGGACTATCTTGTCATTTGTGTATTGATGATGATGATGGATTTAATTATAATGCGATTATACGTAATTACTTCTTATTGTTTCACAGTTACCTTCGCTGCAGCATCAATTAATTTTCTATTAAAAAACTTTGTTTTCTTCAATGCATTAAAACTTACCGAAAATTTTAATATGGAATTTCATTTTGCTGTATTATGCACGTATCATGGAGTGAACACAGAACAGCCGCACTGATATAAGCACGCACGCGCGTCGGCGGAGGTTGCGAGTTGTACTAGCGAGTTGCGCGCACGCTTGTCTTTCTGCGACTGCCTTCCTTCACGGCGATGGTAGATCGGCGCCTGCTCCTAGATCGGCACACTGCATTCAGTGAAGGCCTCACCTCGCGTGCCACTTCAAAACATCCGATCGTCAATGCCTCAATGGGCATTAGCATCAACTTCAAAGTTACAAAGTAACTTAAAACCTATGGCGCATACTTCACTGCTTATACAGCCGCATCTAGATAGGTAGATATGATATCTTTTGGAGACATGACCTGGTAAGTAAATAGACTGCATTAAAGTGCTTCACGTATGTCGATTGTGTGTCGAATGCTTGACATTCATCGTAAACTCATCTTAGTTGATCTTAGCTTAGTGGTAATTGACTAACTTACACCAGTTGATTGGTTGGTATCATGTTAAGTGCAGAAGATCCCTTATAACTTTACACCTAAGAAAATTGTGGATCCATTTGACTAGAATCTATGTTTTGTTGAACTCAAGTTAGGTGTCTTGGTACCTAATATATCCGAGAGCTAGATAGTGCCTACAGTAGGTACCATAATATTAACAATAGAAAATCACAAGAAGTACAAGATAGATATATCGCACATAATTACAAGCTTTGCAAATCAAATCGATCATTGTTAGCTGTATTAGGTAACAATGATCGATTTGATTGTTGACCGGCAGGAATTCAACAAAATACTATTGGATAAGTAAAAGATTGTTGCATCTTCTTAGTTACGAGTGGGTACTTACTCGATCTATCCAAGACCTCTGCTCGCTGCCGACTACCAAAAAACATTACAAAGTGAAAAATACCTTTTCCAATTTTCGGTTTTTGCCATCGACCGAAATTAAAGTTGTTTTTCAGTTTTTATTTGTGTTTTTTTTTTGTAGTCGGTTGTTTTTCATTTTTGTAAAAAACTTTTATTTTTCACTTTTTAGTTGTGGTAATCCACACAAATTCGGATACCACTACTTGCTACGTAAATAATAGTGTCAGGAACATAAAACAGCATCCATATAGACCAAGTGGGAAAAAGCGGGTAAAAAAGGGTTTTTTTTTGAGTTAGCTTCAATAATAACTACGTAGGTATTATTGAAGCTAACTCAAAAACTAGCTGAGCGAAGTTAATAAAATTTATATGGGACCACCACCTTGCAAGCTTCCTCTACAACAGACAGACAAATTAAAAATCCGGAGTTACACGTAATCTGTTCGATTTATGCCCTAACACGTGTGACTCCGGATTTTTAATTTGTCTGTCTGTGGTGTCTTGTTTATACCTTTTTAGTCGTAGTTGGGTTTTAGTTTTTATTACTTTATTGTTTTTTTGGTTTATATGGTCCTGTAATCCTGATGCTAAGCGTACAGTACTTACAACTAACCTGAATAGTGTATAATATATATGGTAGGTAAAAGAAGGCTTAGCGCATAAAAGCGGCAAAAAAAATAGGCTGCTAGGCGACCACGCTGGCTACTTACTATCACGCATCTAGTGTAGTATGCAGGTCATCTAACACAGCTTCCACGAATAGCTGACTGTATTACCTACTTATATAGATAAGGTTGTAGTCTAGAGTCTTGACTCTAGTACCTAGTTAAACGCATTCCTCATAAATTAACCCTGGGGGTTCTTTGTAAAAGTCAGTTTTCATGATGATTGATTGATGTGACCATGTTAAATGATTATTTTAGATCTGTGGTCTTACATGGAATCGAAAGTTGATTGATTCTTAGAACTAATACTTAAATGGTAGGTATCTACAAAATGTTGATAAAAGATTGTGTATGTTTGTGTAATTCTTATGTCACAGGTGTATTATCGAATCCACTGTTTTATAAAACTACTAGTTGTTTTACAAAACCGCTCCGTTATGTAAATCAATTGAACAACGTTCGCTGCTGACAGAGCGGTTAACAGAGCTGTTTTGTAAAACAGCGGATTCGACAATCCATCTACGACACATACCAATAAACATTAAGCACCTCTTAGGTACCTTATGTACGTATAGTCCAAGTGGTAAGTAAGTGCAGTATCATGCCCTGGGTTTCCTTATTTACCTATCACTATAGGTAAATAAGGAAAACAAAACTACAAGGAACTCCAACTAGTCTTATAAAGTTCCGGTCTACCTTCCCATCTTACCTGTAAGATTCACAGGTGTGTAAATATATACAACGTGTTCCTTTTGATATCCCATAACTCTAAAGAAAGAACTGGAACTCAAAGAATCAACTGGAATAAGAATTATTCATAAAAAATATTATTATTATTTTCTTTTTTCATGCTCAAATAATTCGACAAAATCACAATTATGTAAAACACCCTTACAGCTTGGCAAAAAAGAGTATGATGCGGTGACAAATGAAACTAAATATTTTACTTAAGTAGCAGACCTCTATATGTTGGCACTACTTTGCCGACAAGTGGTAGTAGCTTTTGAGTCAGTACAAGCAGCGTTTTTAGCTTATTGTTTAAATTCTATTACTCATTTCCCATTTGAAGTGACCTATATGCGGTAGTGCCCTCATTTTTTCCAAACTCTTTTCTGCCAAGCTGTACGTAAAATATAAAATAAAATAAAACATTTAGTTCAAAGTATTTTTGTCCATAAAAAGAAATGACAACGTCGCATTTTCTGAACTAAATTAAAATTAAATTAAAATAAAACTAAAAATTAAATATGAATGATTGGTGTGAATGAAAATGATTTACTCGTCCTATGAGTCTATGTATTTTTGGAACATTTGTTCTAGGACTTTTTGTATATTATTTTTACTACTATAGCATATAACCTTAGAGTTATGGGACATCAAAAGGAACTCCTTGTATTTTCTAGTGAGACATTATATTAGATATTGGCTCCCAATTATTAGTATGTGCAACAATTGGGCAATTTTAGAAACGTTGAAAACTCCTCCAATCTTGCGAAGTATACCTACTTTCTTTCTAACTCTCCATGGCGCGTCGTAGTTATAGATATGTATAAGGTTTACGTTGATATGCTGCCGTGTGTACCTACCTAGTCAGTTCCGTAAATACCTAATTTTAGTTTTAAATTGTAATGCTTTATACATATTCGCTAATAATTTCAGCTTTATATTGGGTCAAAAAACGCCAATTTCATAGGTGGGGCCTATGAAATTGGCGTTTTTTTTCTCACAATAGAGAACTTCGTCACTTCTATGATTTAATAAAATATTCATAAATTGCTTGGTATTATATCGAATAATGACCATCATAGACAACTACCTACCGTAAGACAACCTTATTACCTACTTATATTTCTAAACATAAAAAATACCTTAAAAATTAATCCTCATTTTGTTAGCAGAAATGAACACTATTTTTTTTTTAACTTACCCAAACCTTGTGGCTTACGTTATCTTAGTTTTTAAACATTAGTACATAAATTTTTAAAACAGTAGTGTTCATGGTTGGTATATAAATTAAGAAAATGTTAGTATGAAAAATACAACTTCTTAAAATTCCCCATACAAAACGCTGATTTCATAGGTACCTAATATTAAAAAAAAGTTTTGTAAAGTATGATTGTTGTACATTTACATCAGTTTTTCCCATTCTTAACAAATTATGAATGCACGGTTGTTGAGGTTGTACGTCACGTTCATGTTGTGTTCATTCAGAATTCAGACTCTGACGTACCTATCTACCTACCTCCTTGTTTTTTACCCAAGTTTTAGGCTGCTGCTGTGCCTAGTTTGGAACCAACCATAATTGTAATTTTGAATGTTGAAATAAACGATTTTTACTTTACATTTTTATTTCCTATGTAAGTATGTACCTTTTCTTAGTAAATACCTACATAGGTTTAGTAGTTATTTCAGAAGTTTTTTGTAGGTACCTAGCGAGGTATTTGGCTTGATTCTTGGTAGCACCCAGATTTTTTCTAGGTTGCCACCTTGAACTATGCAATTAACTAACCAAGTTCATCCTGCGAGATTACATAGAAATAGAAACCCTAGATCAGATCGCAAAAGGAAAAACGTTGCCACGATTAATTATACAGCAGATATAAAACGCAAACCTGTTGGCTGCACGGCTACGCTACACAGTAGCAAGGAAAATAAAAAACTGGCCGTTTTATTGTAATAGTGACCATCTCGACTTTTTATAGTGCATTGCCTCACCTTGAGTTGATAAATCTTATTAGACAAATGATAGGTAGGTACCTCATCATCATCATCATCATCAGCCTATAGCAGTCCACTGCTGGACATAGGCCTCTCCAATTGCACGCCATTCAGCTCGATTCTCGGCAGCTCTCATCCAGTTGCTACCAGCCACCCTGCGAAGATCGTCGCTCCACCTAGCCTGAGGGCGTCCTACCTTACGTTTTCCGATTCGCGGTCTCCACTCAAGAACACGTCTACCCCAGCGGTCATCGGTTCTACGGCTAATATGGCCGGCCCATTGCCACTTAAGCTTGCTTATTCTGTGAGCTATGTCGACAACTTTGGTTCTCTGCCGGATTACCTCATTCCGGATTCTATCTCTCAGAAAGGTAGGTACCTACCTACTAGAAAATAGCGAAGTGAAAATAATCGCGAAAAAAAAGTCAGCTATTCCATACATTTGTGTTCACTTAAGATCGACAAAATGTATGGAACAGCTGATTTTTTTTCGCAATTTCAAAGTTGGTCCCATTGAAAAAGTTGTTCAAAATGATGAATACAACGTCCCCTTTTCGGGTTTAGCATAAACAAAAACTAATGTTGTATAAGTACTACATTAATAAGGAGCTTGCCCTTTAAGTCATTTACACCAAAATTGCTAAACCGAGGTGGTTAAAAACCACCCCGGTGTGTTTTGTGTGTGAGTAAGAGTCTGACAGAGCACATCCATGACGACCAAACAGGAACAACAAAAAGGTAGGTATCTATGTACCAACATAATTTCATACCTATTACCTAATAATAAATAATCGGTAGGTAATATGGTCTCGGAAAACTCGTTGAGCTCTAATGATTATCTACCATAAGTACCTATCTACTTCTTTCATAGGTATTTTACCTATTAGCAACAAAATTACATAGAAATCACATCATTGTTAGACAAGCAAAAATCTATTATCTACCTACCGAAGGATCGGAGGCTAAGATCTAAATAAAAAGCCATTGCTCGTAAAGTGGTTTGCAATGTTGCACAGTTTTTGTTCGTTTTCTCATGAACGGTGAAGACTTGGGTACATGCACTGCAAGACCAGTTCTGGATGCGGGACAAGATCCCGGTATGATTCATTCCATGTCAGAATTATAAAAAATAATCAACCCACAGAAATATGCTACACGTCTTTGCGAACCTAACGCCAATTTCAATTAGGTAAGTACTTGGTAACCTTATCATTTTTTTTTTGTAACTAAAAACACCTTTATTGTGATATTATTTGTAGGTACGGTTGGCAAAAAAGTTATAGATAATAATTTATGGACGCAATAGGGTCAACTCTGGTCTTCAGTATGTAACTACCTAAGTAAGTACAAACGTAACGTTCGTAGTTAAGCCTACCTAGATTTCTAGTTCGTCATGATGATGCACCTTTATAGGTACCTATATAAAGCCTGTTCCAAAAGTATGTGATTCAAGTGTAAACAAACCGTTCAGCACCCTAATTGCATACCTAATACACGATCAATCATATTTGGAATCGGTTTGAAGCAAATGTCTAATAGAATTGCTTTTTAAGTTCGAAAAAAAATCGGAATGTTGTTGAACTGTCAAAATGAAACATAATTTATTAGTCTTAATAATAGTCATAATATAATTATGATGACTATTATTAAGTCTTAATCGGTTACGAAAATAAATTACGCAATTAGATAGCAGGTTAAATTTTAACGCAATCACTCTCTAAAGGGAATTAGTAACACATTCGTATTTAAAAGATTTCAACTTTATACTCCTCCCATAGATACTCACTCTTTTTAACAGGCTTCCAAAAACGAGGAAGTTCTATGTTCGACTTTATGTATTTTCATCGATATTTTCGTCAATTGTGGTCGGATTTTGAAAATTAGGTATGCAGGAAGTTTGCGCGGTGGTCCCTTAAAAATATTAGGTAAGTACCTACTTAACTTTGCTTGGATACATTTTGAGAAAACTTAAAAAAAGAACACTAGGTACAAAGTGACGAATAACTTTAATTTCGGAAAAACGATAATTAAAAACCAAAGATACCTACCGACTTCCGAAATTAAAAGTTATCTATTCCAGTTACCTACCTATGTAAAGTTATTTTACTTTTGGAATAGACCATAGTTATGCATATCCGGTGATCTTTGATAGTCGTGGTGGTTGTAGATAAGTTTACATAGCGAAAATCTCATAACCACAAACAAACAAACACAATTAAAAATTAATTCGAATCGTATTTGCAATCAAATAGGTTGGTAGGTGCCACAGCAACCTAAGATCTTAATAAGTAGGTAGGTACTTTCAGGGAAAGCGCACGTGTATCGCTAATCTCTAGAAACAACGCAGAAACATGATTTGATCGCTATCAACAAGTTTTTTATCAATTGATGGAAAACTGCAAAAACCGAATACCTACTTAGGTCGGTGGTTACCTCTTCTTTTTTTAGGGTACCAGATGACCGAATGAAAAAACGAAACCCTTATAGGATCACTCGTGTCTGTGAACCTAAAGTAGTTGTTCCGGGTCTGGGTGTTAGTGTATGTGAGTTTCTATGTGTGTAAACGCGCCCACGATACAGGAAGAAATTCTTAGAGTGGGGCAACGTTATTTAAAAAAAAAAAAAAAAGAAAAAAAAAAAAAAAAAAAAAAAGCAAACACGAACGTGTGACGTAAATAAATGGGTCCAACTTTCGGGGTAAAAATTAGAAAAAAAAAATTGCTAACTGTATCGTGTGAATTCGTGTGACATCAAACGAAAGGGCTTGTTTTGAGGATTTCAATTAAGTAGGTTTTTTTTTATAATCTTTTAATCCTTCGTAGTTTTAAAGTTATTGAACCCTTATCTCCGAAACTGAGCCTAAAATATTGAAAATAATACGAAACTACCTAAATATTTGGTGGCAAAACAATAATGATTTTAGCACGTATTATCTATTTTTTTTTTTAATATATATATTTTAGTATTCATTATTATTTTCATATATTAAAATTATATTTAAAAAAAAAAAAAAAATCTACATAAATGTAAGTAGCAGGCAGCAGGAAGATTTAAAAAAAACGCAAAAATAATTATAAGTAATTGTAATATATTGCAAGAAACTTCAAAGAAACGCAAACTAAATGACTAGTTAATTATTTAATTAAACATAATGCCATTAAGTACACACAACGTAACTTTACAAATCTGTTGTTTTATATCAGGTGGGTTAGAAACAACACTATTTAATGAAAAATTACTGTTTTAAATGGCAAAGAGACAATTAAATTTACAAGAGTCCGGCTAACTGTTAATACAACGAATTTCGGATAAGTAATTCATGTTAACTATAATTTTTTAATTTTATACGACTCGAATATACAGTTACATTTTTCAAAAAGGCAATATCGAACTAACACTAAAAGTGATAGTACTGATATTAATAAAATTGTAAATATTTCACTCTTTTTTTTACATTTACTTCGTTAGTTTATTTTCAAATGTTACAAGATCGAAGAAGATGCTAGTAATAATGGGTTAGTGACCGGTTTAATTAAAAAAATCGTTTCATATTTATTTTTACACACAATTAACAAGTAAAATATTTCACTAAGTTTTAGCCTAATTTATATTCACACAGGACCTTTCTTAGTAATATTTATCGTATAGACAAGTAAAAGAGTCAAAAATATAATGGACAGACACGTCATATACTGTATTTCTTTACAATCAGGGGAAATTAAAACAATAAACGTAAATCATTTACTGTGTCCACAGAGCCGGCTGTCGCTCCACAGTGCAGAGCTTTGTATTTTTAATAAAATATCAATAAATACATATATTTACGTAAGTAGATAGTTGTACATGTACTACACATGATCTTTGACGCGGCCCGGTAGTGTGACAGCCATTCCCTTTACAAGGTCTATTACCAACTATTCGCCGTTCTCATGTTCTTAACAAAAGAGCGACATGTTTACTATTAAGATGTCAAGATTCACGCTTCGCTAATTTATACATTAACTACGTATGTATGTAGATATATACAAAACATAATTGGGGTTCCCAACTTCCAAAACCAGATAATTAAAACCAAAAGTATCACAAAGTAAAAGTAATTAAGTTTTGTGTAAGTGAATTAAAAGTGATAGTACATTATTGCATTTACAAGCTTTAGGTCAATTGGCGTTAAACCACTTATAACAGCAAGGACTACGAGACGTCATTAATTAAATGCTTCTAAGACTTCGCGACTTTAATAATAAATTGAAATAATACAACATTTGTTATAAGGTATTAGATGAACTATTTTACATATACTATTTACCGCACTAGAATTAAGCTCTTCGCAGATTTAGTTCCGACCAGACGTGCGTACTCTATGAGTTCCTTTGTTTGATTTCCATTCTTCTTGCCGGCTGCATGCCTCTTAAACGCTTTGTACAGCATCATGGCTCCATTCACCCATATCGGTATGTAGTTCAAATCGCTTTCCTTTGGAAAGTTCTCATCCACACTGTCGAGATCGGGGTCTAGTCTCGAGTACGGCGTTGCCTCTAACTTAGGAATACATTCCACTAACGGGACCCATTTGTACGTCTCTGGACATATCAAATCCGACGGAAAGAAGTTTCCTTTATACCTCATTTTGCAGCAGGAGTGAATATAGTACCCCATGTAATAATACTCGATTTGCGGACATTCAGAATACATGTGTCTTGTGAACTCGATCTCCCTAAAACATAACGAAAATATTTTAAGTATTAAATTCTCATAAGTACTATTTTGGAAATGTGGGGGCTTTTTACAAATAAATATGTCACGTCGTTCTCCTGTACAAATAGGACGTAAAATCATAGTCCCTCACCTCAAAGCTCCATAGGTTCCTAAAGTCAGGTTCATATACTGCGGGTCGTAGAAGAAGTAAACAGAGGAGACACACTTGGGCAGGATGTCGATAACGCCGACGGCTATGATCTTGCCGTCCAGCCAGTACTGTTGGTGGAACGACCCGTAGCCGCAGGTAGGACCGTTCTCTCTGTGTTCTTCCTAAATATTAAAAAAAAATGTTTATTCTATCTCCACAAATTACTTTTTTATCACATTCATAGCTTTATTAATTAGACAATCGACTGTCGTTATGAGTACTCTAGAGGCCCTAAGTCTGTTAACCAGTTTTACCAAGGGTAATACAATATGTATTACACAGTAACTGGGTTATCAGACAGGGCTGCATGTAACCATGCTGCTAAACCAAATACGTTGTGCCTTATAAGCACCATGTGACTCACCAACAATGGACTCTGTACTAAAAAGTCCTTAAACTTGGGTTCCGTACATTTATCTGGCTTGTCATCGTGTATTGTTGTTTGATACTTCACATACACTTCATGAGTCTCCTTAGCTGTTGCCAGCCATTCCGGGCTTGGCGGACTTGTCCTGACCAGTTTTATCTAAAAATAAATGAAAAATAATTATAAACAACAAACATTTTAGATCCACCATGACAAGATGATGCAAATGGTTAAAAAAAACAAGTTAAAACATAATACAATTCGTACTTAGATTATTATCAAATTGGAAAAACACATCTAATGATTTACCTTAGCAACAGTAGTACTCAAATGGCCACTACAAAAAACTGACAATGGGAAACAAAAAAGTAATGTAACATTGATTGACCAAGTACCTCTAGTTTGTGTTTGACATCATCGGGCAACTCATTTATAAAATCCTCAATTTGTTTCTCCTTGTTTTTGTGTGTGCTAATAGATGCTACGTCAATGCCCTTCTCTTTAAGTTTTTCTAACTTCCTCTCTCTCCTCAATTGTTTAGCTTTTTTACATGGCGCTTTATTAGGATCGGGACCCGATTCTGAAAGTTTTTGTAAATATTCAATAATTTTTTTTAGTTTTTATGATGCAAACGGCTCGCTCATGAGTCTGGTCATGGCAAGATTACAATGTTAATGCCAGAATTTAATTTGTGTTTACAATAGGTTATTGATTTGGTGTTCTATAAAAGACCTCTCACATTCTTTTGTCTTCAATCAGGGGTTGAACACAAAAGAATATCAAGGGCGGATTCAGGATCTATTTCTGGGAGGGAAGCCAGACATATAAGACGAGTCTCCCATAACTTGTATTACACCCTGTTTTTGGATTCATTCTTTTTTAATGTCATATACTGACAGCAAGAATGGAATGTAGTGTTGTATTGGATTGTAGTGTTCATTCGGTTTTTATGGACTAAATAAGAAATTAACACAAACCTGTTTTTACTACTTTTTCTTGAGGAGCAATAGAATTAGGTTGTTCTAGTTTTATAGTATCCTGTTCAACCAAGCCATCTGAAAAAGAAAACAGTTGAAATCATATCAGAAATTCAATTTATTCTAAAATGCATGACAATATTTACCTTCAATTTAAAAATACAGAATTTTTTACTACATGAATCATTGCATACTGTTATCAGAATATTTTTACATAATGTTTAGGTATGTGATTTTATTAAATTAATGCATGAAGTTACAAAACAAATCAGGCACACTAACTTATATAAAGGTTTTTTTCCTATTCAAAAACGTGTTGTAACTGTACTCTTATGTATCAAACAAAGGAAAATCTAAAGACTTTAAAAGGGGATATGAATATGAAATGTTACCTAAAAGTTCACTATTGTTTAAAATATCAAAGTGGATATCCTGATGTTCCCTCATAGTTTCTACGAACTCCTCCCCTCCCTCTTCAAACCCTTCAGCCAGTACCTCGCTACCACTGCTGCAGGTGGACATCTTTCTACCACCTTCTGCTACTGGCTGGGACTTCTCTTGACCAACCAACAACTTGTTGACCCGCTTTAATACTTTCTTTTGAGACTTTGTTGGTTTGAACTCTAAGGCCCTGCATCTAAGTATCAAATAACAATATTAACAAATTACTTTGTAGTCCAACACAAAGCAGAATATTTTAGCTAGCACCAAGCAGCCTGCAACCTTATGAACATCCCAGCGATGAATCAGTTCACTGTGTATTTGATAATCAAAGCTTAGATTTTCAGGATCGATTCTGTTGCATTATTCAAGGAAAGCATCAAGTGATTCTACATCAAATATACAAACCGTATAGTGTACATAGGACAACAAGTTACGTCCATGGTTGGTTTATAGCAATATTTTCCTGATCGCCTCCATCCTCTATCAATTAAATCTTGATAATCACTCACAGTCATAGCATGAGCCCACATACCTGAATCAATTTAATTACTTAATATTATGGTATTAACAGATCAATTTCAAACAATGTTTATAAACTTACCATGGCTGTAGTTAGTATCAGGGCGCTTACAATAGCCACATCTATAGTGTTCATGTTCGGCATAATACTCTACAATGCTGCGTAGCATTTTGAGACGCCGTTATCAGTTATTTCCACTAACCTATTTCGCGGCGATATCGTGATTAATTAAAGAATAAAATCCTGGACCAAACAAAATCGAAGAGGAAAAGAAATGATAATACTGATGAGGATGACACTGACAGAAGTGACACTGACAGACCAGGGCGACATGACAGCTAATGTTAAGACCACAGATTACTCATTCATCAAGACAAACGAGACTGCATGGAATTATTAAGTACTATTTAGCTCAGAAAAGTCTGTCACGATTTCACGAAAGAGAATACTGAATTGTAAGTTTTCCTTTTCTAGAGTGCGTTTCATCAAATAGTTCCTATGCTATAATGTTGGGTCTCCTGTTGTAGGACGAACAAGAATACGCTACGGCGCTACCTAATAGGTCCGTTTTTGAAGTTTAACAATTGAGTCAACATTACGGCATAGGAACTATGAGATGTAACGCAATCTAAGGTATTTACATAAATAAGTCAGGCCGATCAATAAATTGTGTTAACTTACTTTGACAGTTGTAGCGCAGGTACGCGATTTCTATTTCCGATTTTTTTCCGTAACTTACCGTACCTTCAGGAAATATGCATGTATTTTTTTAATATTTTTATTCGATAGTTTACATCGTCAAATAATAGTTAAAAAAAAATCGACGGCAAAAAAGCAATTTAAAGTACTTAATTTTTTTTTTTTAATATCTTTAGGTGTATGAGGAACAGGGTGTAAAGTTCACTCATCCACCATAGAAAAGGGAGGATGCTCCTACCAGACGGGTGTTGTGTCTGGCGGGCAACTGCCCAATGATTGATATTGGGTTTTTGTATATATGTTCACTGCACGGTAAACTCTAATTGCGCGATGCAGGATTTATGTGACGTCAGGTCTTCGATGCGTAGTTCGCATGTGGCGATGTAGATACCGCCACATCACTCCCCTCCGGAGACCGGAGGTCGATAGTGGGCTAAGTCTTGTACCTTGCGATGCTTGCCAGTGCCAGTTGTGGTTCCAGTGAGTCGGAACCGGGTGCCGCATTGTTCGCGGTGAGTCGGAACTGTTTGCGGTGATTGAGTTGATTGCGGTGATTCCCCAGTGGCTCAGGGTGATGAGGTTGAGGTGATTGATGTGATTCCCCAGTGGGTCGGGGTGATGAGGCTGAGGGTGATGACCAGGAATGCGCGATCGCTGCATGCTGGTGGTCAGGATACCCGTTGACGCCTCGGGTGTTGGCTTGGCTGTGTGACTCGCCTCACTGAACGCTTGCGGGAGTGATGATGATGACGTCACGCTGGAGTAGTTGCACGAAGGCTGCGTTGACGTTCATATTCGGGGTCACCAATTTAGGGGTATGAGGAACAGGGTGTAAAGTTCACTCATCCACCATAGAAAAGGGAGGATCCTCCTACCAGACGGGTGTTGTGTCTAGCGGGCAACTGCCCAATGATTGATATTGGGTTTTTGTATATATGTTCACTGCACGGTAAACTCTAATTGCGCGATGCAGGATTTATGTGACGTCAGGTCTTCGATGCGTAGTTCGCATGTGGCGATGTAGATACCGCCACAATCCAACCGATCCGGGCTATTTAAACGCCCTCCATTTGGCGCGCATGGTGTGGTGACGTCACAGACCATGAAAACCAACAAGCAACTGTCAAGTCAACGTCAAATAGTCTTTTTTGTAGGAGCGTTTGACATTGACTTGACATTGACATTTTGATTGTTATCCCGGATTGTTACGTCACATCCACTCTTAGATTTTCAAGTATTTGAATTACCCACAGTATTTTGGGACTTTTTAAAACTTAATTTCTCGCTCAAAAAGAAATTTTATTCAAAAATATTGATGGAGACATAATTCTGAAGTAATATACGAGGGGTGTTCAATAAACAGTGAGAATGAGTATGACGCAATGATCTGTTATTAAATGTTATTTTATTTTTTACCTTTCAGGGTTATACACTTTAAATAACTTTTTTCTAAAACTAAAATTCTCTTTCTAAAATAATCTTCTTTCTGATCCCTTAAAAAATCGTACAACTACTGCGTCATTCTCTTCAAATTTCTGGCCCCTGAGATATTCTTTTAACCGCGAAAATCGGTAAACATCACTGGAGCAAGGTCCGGTGATTATGGAGGATGTGCCAGCAATTCGAAGCCAGCTTCTTGAATGGCAGCTATCGCAACTCTGGATTTGTACGCGGGGACGATATCTTGGTGAAACAAACAAACAACAGAACACGTTCCGAAACTACGCAAACAAATGACTTCTATTTTTTTTTAACAAAAGAGAATTGATTGTTTTTTTTTATTATCATCATAGCTAATGTCTGGACTATCCCTGACAGTATTAATTATTTTTCTTTCCAAGGAGAATGTATCGCATTCTCACTATTTATTGAACACCCCTCGTAGTTTAGCATAAGCATAAACATAATCAGCCTATAATGTTCCCACTGCTGGGACACAGGCCTCCGCTCTGTGAGAGGGAGTGGACCATAATCCACCACGCGGGCCCAGTGCGGTCCTCGCACTGCAGTGTGCAGTGTGGGCCTCGTAGTTTATAAAAAAAAATATTTGACCCATATTTGAATCACATGCATATTCCATAATGTGCGAGAAAGACACACTACACACAGACTACACATAAGTAGGTATTCTATTCTCCTTATCAAGACCGTTCTTTCCGTACGTCCATTGGTAAAGCAAAAGAATTATTAGGTACGTCTAACGCATATAGTTTACAATTAACGCGTACAATTTAAAATACAGAAAGCACTCCAGCATATCTATTCACAACCATTCGTTACTCTTCCGTGCCGAATCAAACATCAATGAATGAATGATAAAGAAGGAGTCCTCTAAACGCTGTTCACAGGTCCGAAATCCATTTTTTTTCTTTTTCTGTATTACGCTCCTTGCTTTTCAGTGAGACCATGAAGTACTTCTATAACTTCATGAGTGAGACAAATGATGCACTTTTTTTTAGACACAGAACCTAGTCTTTTTGCTTAGTCAGATATACCTACAATGAATTTACAAAGCACCTATAAAGAAACCGCTACCCAATGATTAAATGCAAATGACAATTTAATATGCACTCTCATAAAATAAAAGTGATTCAAAAAACCCTAGAGCAGTTAGGTAAATGAACTAGGTAGGTACCCACCTACCTAATTAGTAATTACACATGAAAGTAAATAATTGCACATTCTCTCCAGTTTAACGTTTTTTATTGATTTTGTAGCAATAGATTCCACGATTGTCCTTCTTAATTCAATTTAAATAATATATCTATCAAAAAATATTTTACTTTTCGTATTAGCCCAGCATACGCCAGTCATTTAACCAATCGTAGCCGTAGGTCGGATTGCACTACCTACACTGATTATTTGGGATGTTTTTCGAACACCACGCAATTAGCACAGGTCTTTCGAAACTGCCAACTTGGTTTTAAGTCCACTATTGGTCTCTCTATCTACCCTAACAACATCCCAAAAAATAAGTGCAGTGCAATTTTATCCCACTAACGCGATTTTTTGTGTCTCCGGTGACTGGCCTAAGCAGTCTTATATTTTTTTTAACTCGGAGGCATTTTGGCCTTTGACGAAGTCATTGAAGACCTAACACTCCCTTCTTCAACTTCGGAAATATTTGACATTATAGATGGCAAAGGATTAATCATATACTTGCGCCGAGGGCTGAAAAAACGAAAACCTATATCTATACTTCTATACTAATATTATAAAGAGGCTATCATAGGCCACAATTTTTAAAGATCACACGCGGGCGAAGCCGCTGGCGGCAGCTAGTGTTAAATAAATCGATTCGTCCTATAGGTGAACAGTGTTCCGCCAGCGTTCAAATGACATAAATCAGTTTTTACTTAATTAGTACTTATCTACTTAGTTAGTTCAGATTAGCTTTTTGCTTAGTAGGTAGGTCCCAAATCCAAACCAGCTAAAGTGGTATACTGCAGAAAATTTACTTACAGTCTTTCTCGCCGCGTCTGGTTCCATGGTTGTACTTCAGTCTCTCCCCAAATCAGAAATACGAGGCCGCTTATAAATAGTATCAAAGCATGAAAGCACCAAATATGCTTCCATACAATCGGCAAATTCTAGAACAGACGAATAATTTCCTAAAAACAACGTATTTTTTTAGTCTGACATTCAGCAGTGGATTGTAAGGCAGGCTTATTAATTATTATGGATTGAAAGCAAGAAGGCTTATTTCATTATAGGTACCTATGTGGGACATTGGACAAGATTCCCCCGTCGTGACAAGGAAGGACTATCGCACGTCCATGAAATATCGGATGTCACGTACCTATCCTCATAGGCTACCGTAGCAAACCCACATTATATAAGAATTGCACATACAGGGCATTGTATTTAAATAATGGTTGGAAAAGTAAGCCTCGGAGTCATACTAGGTCGTCAATTACAACACGCTGGCACGTCCTATAGCAACTGGGGCGGGTCAAACTTTGCTTTTTGACTTCACCACCAGGATGAACCGGTTTTCTACACATTTATAGGTAAAACAAGTCGATGAAACAGTTTGTCTGATAGGTATTAAGCCGATCTTGCGAAGAGTAGGAAGTGGAAGTACACGCGCCAAAGGAGATAAGTAACCAGTCACGCACACTACAAAACTAACGCTGCTGTGTAGACGATTCATTACGTACTGCTCAATGACAGCCACGCGCACGATAGTATATCATAATTTCGCGATGAAATCTAAGGCGTCCGTAGCCCAACGAATAATACCAATACTTACGAGTACTACTGAGTGTGTTCGGTTCTCTGAAAGTGTGATTCTTTTTGAGATTTAAAATTTTAAGTTAAAGCAATTGGAATACTGTTTGTTAAGAAATGGTTTTATTTATTTAAAATAGCTTAAATAAATAAAACCATTTTTATTATATATCTTAATTTAAAAAATAAAAGAACGTCACAAGTTAACATGTTTTATTATAAATGCACAATATATTTAGAACATAATTACCATTACATCTTTTTATACAATTACATAATAAACAATGGACGGAGTGAATAAACATGTCACATAGATAAATATATAAACTGATCCAGTAACAATAACATCACTCACACTCCAGTACCGCCGACTTATTTAATAATGGCTAAATATGTAATAAGGCTAATAAGTTTTGAAGAATACCTAGTATTAAGATTTCGTCTATTCAGTTATAACAACAAACACCAAGTAGTAACAGACAGTAACACACAAACAACAGTAACAGTGGCAGTAATGTCAGTAGTTCAGTTGTAACATAATTATAAATTACATTTTAAAATATTAATGTAAAAAAATAACAACATTTCAAAATATAAAATATAGTAACCCACCGGTATCGGGAACAGTATTATAATTATTACCAACACAGTTTCTAGGAAAATATTAGATTTAAATTCGTTAAAATGTCTGAAATTTAAAGGCAGTATAAATATTACGATAAGTCGGCGGTAATTTTCGATATTACACTTTCTCAAGATTATTCGTAATTAATAATATTAAATATTTTTTTCCGTGTATTGGCCTCCTTTTATTCTCCATAGTATTTTTCGTCCATCCTTATCTGATTTGAAACATTTTTCATCAGTAAATATGACGACATTGTTTTGCCAATCGAAGTGCCGATATTCCTTCGATTCGCGATTTTGACGGTGCACGGTGGATAATAAAAATGTCCGCGTCGGTTTGCAACATGACAAGCCGTCCGCTCGCAGGTGGTTCCGTACAGTTTGCATAGTGACGTTGTGTGCTGCTGCTGTTATGCTAGTCTTAGCGAATATGTATGGGTGGCAACAATCTCACGGTGCCGAGGCGAAGCATTTGTGTAAGCCAATAGTGTCGGTCCAGGCAGGCGACGACGGTTTATTTAGCCTGTCTCAGCGTGACGATGCACCCACAGTCGAACAGGTTTTCTCTAAAAAAAAACGTGAAAATATTAGAACTAAACATACACCTCCCAAATGATAAATTAAGAAATAAAATTCCTACACAATATAAATAAAATGAAGAGAATATATTTTTATATAAGATATATAAAGACAATTCATATATAAATTCTACATTTTATTGAAATTATTTATACATTTATAATAATAATAAAAAAGTAATATTTATATAATATAATTATGACACATATTATTCACTGTATTCACATAAAAAAAATATTTTTATCTAAATCTAAAAAGTGTTAAGCATTATTATTAATTGCTGAATGCTGCATATATTTAGAATTAATATTCTTTGATTATTATCCATATAAAATATGCAATTTACATTTTTAAATAATTTAGACAAAAAAACATTTCAAAATTGTTATTATTATCTCCTATTCATTTACAAACATAATCATTATATTTTTGAATATTTCATTACAAAATAGAGATGAAACATTTATTATAATACTGTGTAAAATGATAATGGTAATTATTTATTAATTATATCGATATAGTGACTGGGTATGCAGTTAATAAATAAATACTCCTGTGTAATTTTCTATTATTTTCAAATACTCATCAATCACTACAATTCGTTAAATGAGACACAACGGACAATCTCATTGAAATTACTGGGTAACGGTGATATTATGTCACCGATAAAATACAATATTTTTAATAATAATTTTACTTACCGATATGATTAGGCGCCTTGCGATTTCACTAACAGAAATGTTTTGCTCATGCAAAACAATAATCTGAGCTTTTTGAAATATTGTTAAATGATGCATAGTCTCAGTTAATCAATTTATCACAATCACAAACTTCGTAAAAGTGCAAAAGAAGGAGTGTCGGTGTAGTTGCTAATGCGAACTGACTCATACTTAAGTTCACAATTGAAGGTAGGAATATATTTTTAAAGCGGGTAGTTAGCTTCTAAACTGGCAAATAATTTTAAGTAGGCGAGAAACTTGTAGATTCTCAAACCGGTCAGAATATCACTTTATCAGTTAGTATATTAAATTCTAAGTTACAAAAACAATATTTAAGTATAACCTAGGATTGAACTCAGACCGTTTGTTACTGTAGGTTGAATGCTTAACTGTTACGCCACAAGAGCGTTAATTTTACATTGCGAAATTATGATATACTATAATTTAGAAGACATTAACACACTCACTCTACGAATGCTATGTGTGCGTGACTGGTTACTTATCTCCTTTGGCGCGTGTACCTATGTACAGTTATGAACAAAGAAGTTGCAGCCAGTGCAGTGATTCATTTTAAAGTGTAAATGATCAAACCCAATAGGTATATTCTTGAACTTTATTTATCGAGATGGAGTAGTCTCCAAGTGATATAGAACTAAGTTAGTAAAGTCATCAAGACTTGAAAAGAAGGACACTAGACAGAACATAATAGGGACAGCATGTAATGCTGTTTGCCAAAGTGAGGACTGCATGCAATTTACCGCTGTTTGCCAAAGTGTAGGTATTTCACCGTACCCCATTATATTTAAATTCTCAAACTACTGAAGAAACTTATTTTCTAAGCCTACCAACAGTATCTGCATTCAATTAATGAGACGATAACGAGAGTATGTACCTTATACTTGTATGTTACTTGTCCAACGCAAAGTGATATTATTATACCCGACGTGTTTCCAATAATCTTAATAACTGTATTAACAGAATTCACGAATGTGGGCGTGAGGTCCTGAAAAAATACGATTTTTTGGATTCCCTAGTGATACCCAAGTTAATCAGATGAAGGTACTTAATTTGAACAAAACTTACATAGCAGAGGTCTAATGTAAGATCCATTCCAGCAGCAGTTAATGCAACAGCTATCGTTAACAGAAGAGGTCCAGGAATAATAGGGAGCATCCACGTAATACACACCAACAGTCCTGGGATCACGTGAGCTGAGTCATACAGAATGTGCCAATCAATAAAGGAAGGCCAAGGAAGGCTCACGACGTCCACCGGGGGCCATTTAAAAGGTCGACTACTATCATATTACGACAGACTTAAAGAGTCCTGAGTCATGAAGGCTGAACAGGTTGATAGACGTCTTAAAGACTTGCCAGGAGAGAAGACAATTCTGACGAAATCCCAAACTTTTTTTTTTTTAAACCGTGCTTAATTGGGTGCTTTGAAGAACCACGCACTAGACGAAGAAAGAAACCTTATGGATTCCGTTTCGTAAAAGGTGGTTTTAGGGATGATCACACACGGGGTCGAAGCGCAAGCGCATCCTTAAATATACAAGTCCAGTGTACGTACCCAGTTTTTTTGATGACTGATGATGATCAAAATACTTTACTCACACACGATAATAAAATATTTCCTTAGATGTTTAATTCGGCTGACTTGGGACCTGTGTTTGTACTTGTGATAACTTTGTATGAGGATTGTGCCGAAAACCAAACGCAAGAAAAATGGCAGCGCCGTAATGGCTGACGCCTGAAAAAGATGCAACAAGATGAAGTACATACCTACTTGGTTCCTTTTGTCAGATTAGCCTTATTTCGTAGGTACACTGCTAATAAAAGTCAGTTAGATAGACAGGCAAGTACTGGTAGGTAGGCTATGATGGCATGGCAGTGATAAAGATCTAGACAATGGGATAGTTCAGATTTGCATTGTGGAAGTCATAAGAAATTAGCATAATTTTTACTAACGCTATAGATGCTGTATTTGGCGACCTTAGAGTAGTAAAGTGGACCGTAGAGACAAAGGGAAATTATCATCCATGAATATCCAAAGTTGAGGATGCAGAGAGCCCAAACTGGGACAGATCTTATTATCACGCGCCATGGAGCTTGAGCATTTGTCATCTAAAATACAAATACTTAGGGCTTATTTTTCATTAGTCAGATAACTGAAGAACAAAATATCGCTTTCCCAGCATTTGTAAAGAAAATATGTCAAACTGTTTTTCTTCAGATAAAAATAACTGACTATCAAAAAATCAACCCTTAGTTAGTTTTCTAGGTTAGGTAATGAAGAAATAAGTAGGTAAGGCCAAACTAGAACTTGTCACTAATGGCATCACCACTTTCTCATGCTTGTAGAACATTACGACTATGTTGCGGATGCGTTATGAGGATATGAAGACGCTATCAAAGCCCTTATTCAATAAATCGTGCTGTTTACGCCTACACAACCTTGATCTTAGTGGGTGAGACTTAGTGCGTACACCAGTAAATATTAAGTGCCGGTTTACCCTCGTTGAAACCATGTTGAAACTTCATTTGCATACTAAGTAGGACTCACTTTTATCGGAAAAATGTTACTAATAGTATTAAACAAATACGCCAGTTCCTCATCAGATATACAAGGGTGTCTCCTTGGGTAATCGGTAACAACGAGGATCCAAATGATGGCCCAAGTAATTTGCGTCCCACCGGCGATGTAGAACCCTACCGGCCATCGCGAGTAGTAGTGCACTGCGGCACACATGAGGAACGTGGAGAAAGTCCCCGTGGTTATACCTGGTGACAAATATACATACATTTGTATACATATTATTAGTCATGCCGTTTTCCAATGCGACCCCGGCGATAGTGCGAGTCGAAACAAAACCGACCCGACGCGATGCGTACCGGTAAAGTTTTTATACTGCGACCAGCAAAATATAGTGTCATATTTTTATCTAAAAATTGAATTAGACAAATTAGTTAGGTACCGTTTCAATATTGTCTGTCTTTACAATTAATATTATCCTGTCGAGAGGATAACGGAAGAGTCACCTTCAATCTTTCAATAGGTTTGCGACAATTTTTTCCGTTGAATCGAAAATTTAGGTTGAATCGAAAATTCCTTTTCTTATTTCTAGTTAATTTCTATTAGGAACAAGCAACAGAAGCTTACCACAATACGCCCACATGAAATGGTTTCTCTCTATTGGTGGCACCCAATACCTTAGCACCTGGACCATGCTTGGTTGCATGGCTCCCTGTTTGAGAAAGCATAAAAATTTACGAACACGCAGTAGATGTACCTTGTCCTGCTGGATCTTCATTTTAGACACAATTATTTACCTAACAAAAAGTACCCACTCGATATTCCCACGGGATCGAGACTTACGCGGGTGAAAACGCGGGGCGCAGCTAGTCATGTTATAATTCAGAAGTTTGTGAATTTGTTGTCATATAGTCGCCATTAGTGCACCAGAAGATCCTGATTCCTGCTACGAGCCATCCTGGCTCTGTCGCGTATTATTCACCAGTAAGATTTATTAGAAAATGGTAAAAAGTAAAAATACTAACAGCACAAAATCCTTTAATGATTCGTACTAAAAACAGTGCCCAAAAGTGGTAATAAGCAGAGGCCGGTGTGAGTGAGGTCAGTACTCCCGATATGATTCCAGCGATGCCAACCACCCACGTTGGACCTAGCCTGAAAGTTAATTGAAAATCAATAATCTCGTCTTTCTTTTACAAAGTTTTCCTGTAGTTTGTACAAAGTTTGCAAAGAATAGAGGAGGAGTAGTTGTTAGCACCATAGCTTGTGGGGCTGGGCTAGCCATGTTTATCAAAAGATCGATAGCCGCTGGATTAGACGAGTCCTGGAGTGGACACAGTACGTGCAAGTGCACTGTTGAACCGATGCGCGATGACCATGATAAGATGGTTAGGACAGGCAGACTGGATGAAGAAGGCAGAGAATCGTGTGTTATGGTGTTCTTGGGACAGGGCTTATATCCAGCCTATCATGTAATATTATTTTGCATCGAATAAACGAACTTGAGCTCCTTACCTATCTCCGACACTATGAAAAATCGGAAAGCAAATGCAATATCCTATGTGATAGGCAGAGAATAGTTTCCCTACTTTCGTGTCATCCCAGTTTATTATGTCCACCATCTGAAAATTTATTTGAAAACAAATATGTGAAGAGCGAAGCAAAGTATATAATGTATTTCTTGCTTCTTGGTGACTTCCCTAGTATTGAACCAGATACAACGATTTCCACTGCAATACCTCGTTGGGCGGTAACTTAGGACATCCTAAGTGGGCTGGACATGCAAGACAGATCGAAGTTCATAAATTCACTTTTTGGCGTCAGTCTTGGTGGTAAGAATAGGCATGCCTTTACCTTGTTATTATTATGTAGAAATTTCTAATGAAAAAACCCAATAACACTTTGCCAGACCCGGGAATCGAACCCAAACCCCACGCCAGCGTTTGGAAGTTGGCGGTATGATATCACCTTGCTTTTCGGAAAGGACGTTCGCGTTACTTCATTGGCCCTGCGCCTGATCTCTCTCCGTAGTGTCAGATTGCCGTCCCCGGACTATGAGACTGAGGGAAGAGATTGTGAACCTGTGTCTGCGCACACCCTTGCGCACTCCTAATCTCCCGCGCCGAAGGCTGGTCTCTGCTGAGATTGGTCACGTCACCATGGACAAAATTTCTGTCTGGAGGACTATTATTATTATGTAGGTAGGTACATGTACTGTACCTTCTGTACAAAGATGTCTGCTGTTACTTACTAATACGTTTCATAATACTGTATACTGTTTATGCTACATTCAATTGTTAATTTACTGTTTTCGTTTATATTTTGTAAATATTATTGTCTCAAGTTCTTTCCTTTCAACTACATTGTTACTTAAACCTATTGTTTTCCTGTTGTTATCATAAATTTATATTCAAAGCTTAGGTATTCCATTCAATCTTTACCATATTATGGCTTGGTGAAGTCAGGTGATACAACATTAGGTATATTGCTTTTTAAACTAGTATACCTATACGTAATTAAGTAAACGTCTTTAAGCAACGATGTTATTTATATCTACTCTTTTAATACTATCTACACATAATTCAAAATTATTAGTAAAGCACATAAGTTTAGGATCATACCCCAGCTCTTTTCGCACTGCGATGTAGGGAAAGAGTGTAGTTTTCAATTGTAAAGTCATCTCTCTTCATTACTTGGGCCATATCGACTATATGAACACTTAGGTTATTACGGACGATGTACATTAAAAAATACCCAAGAAATATCATTATTCCCACCTAGAACACAACAGAATAAGAACCTAAAGATATTATTTACCAATTACATTTATGTCAGTATATGTTTTCGCTTACTATTGCACGTATCCTAATTTTAAACATAACCAATGTCCAAAAATATTTATAAAATGACAATGATAAGTACCTACAGTAAATCCATGGCCATGTTGAAATGAATAACTGTATGTAACAGATCTTCTCTATAAAATAGAACAAAGCTCTCAATAAGTAGATAGACACTTACGTAGTCGTAGACAGACTAATTGTATATATCAAGTAATATAACCACGTGACTTTAGAAAAAATTAAAATAAATAGGTATAAATAAAACAATCAAATCACAATCGACGTTTATTTTATGATTGGCGATGCTTTCCATATAATAAATTAAAATTTTCATGTTAATTACATTAAAAGATATCAAATACAATAACTGTTGAAATATAAACATAAGTATGATGATTTAATTAAACCGAATTGATAGCTTTATACGAATATAATCAGACCTTATGTTAAAATTATCTCTAAAATTCATTATAAAGGTAGGTTTATTATACCTACATTGCCCATTTTAACGTCTTAGGGTCAGTACACACCAAGACGCGAAGCGACGCGCACTTTTTAATGATCCGATACAATATCGAATGTATTTACTACACAATAAGGTACACGCGCTGCGCAGTGCGCAGCCCCGCGCATCTCAGCGTACTTTGCGAGTCAACACTCGCACTGAAATTATACCTTTTCGTGAAGAAAATATGTTCGATAATTGTTAAAAAGTGCGCGCAGCGTCGCGTCGCTTCACGTCGCGCTCTGAGCTGACCCTAAAACGGGTGATAGACGTGCAAGCAAGTCCGCGTACTTATGCCTTGGCGAGCTTACTCGCCCGTCTGTCATCGCCGCGAACCGCGACCCAATTTGACAATGAAATTTTGAGCAAGCTTCACGTGTGTCACCGACGGCGACGGCGAGCCGAGAAAGGTCGCGAACTTAAAGACCGCGTACTTAAAGTACGCACGTCTATCACCCACTTAAGGCTGCCATCAGACGGACTGCATCGCAGCAACCGCGCGCAGTCGATATATTCAGCTACATGATGACACTGATGGTAGCTTTAGAGTCCACTGTCATGTCATGTTACTCTGTCAATTTTATCTTAAATTATGGCAATAAAAACTTCATGAAAGGACTAAAAAATTCAAGTTTTATTGTTATAACTTTCTCCCTTTTGATTAAAACTCCCTACGTCAAATTGCAAGACTAATTTTAAAACAGTTAGAATATCTCAATACGTAACCTCTAGAAAAATAGTATTTCTCATTTTCATTAAGTTTATAGTCATTGTCCTAAACCTCTGAATAAAATACATATAGATTATAATCAATACAATTTGTAGATAAGGTCATCGTCCCACAATAGGCAAGATAAAACTATAGTAGTTGCCAGGCAGCAGAAAATTACTGCTTTGCAATTCACGTACGGCAAAACCAGTGCGAGGTTTCTTTAGTACTAATTAACTATAAATAAATTTAATAATACCATACCACTGGGGTTGCCGACTATCTACCATACTAATAATTATCATTACATTTTCAATAAAGATCACAGCGATTACAATGCATTTACATTATATACGTTTTACGTCATCATACAATTTGAACAATCAATGACTTGACACATAAAAACAAGTATAGAAAATAAATAATACATTACATAAACTGCTCAAAATAATATAATATTATTGTCATTATATATTTCACAATTGAATTATGATAAAATGCACTTTCATCTCAACAAAGAGCTCCTATTACAGAAGCGTCCCCCAAGGTTCTATCCTGTGCCAACTACTGTAAAAACGCTGGTAGGTATAGCATCAATGTCTTGTGATTTTAAACTAAACCATCAGCGGTACAGTATCTTTATCAATATGCATATTTCAAGTCATTTTAAAATCAAACTGAAAGTGGCGGCTTTAATTTTAAAAGTTTAATTTTCCGTCTACGCCTCTGCAATAGAGCCCTAGAAGCCTCAGTAGTCACTTAAGGCACATATATTTTATTTATAATCTTCCATCATTTGCGAAGGTAATTATGAGATTTAATAATGAAACCTATTTTCAATTCCGTCCACAGCCTAGTATCTAATTCTTTTATCGCTTATTTGCAGTACACCTTTTGCATCAATATCATGCCGATGTTCGGAACTAAGATACAGGTTATAATATTGCCAGTCTCACTCAATAATGTTAACAATCTCATTTACTTGGCAACGTTTAGGGGAGTTTCTTTTACTTCTTTCGTGTCACCGAGTTTGATGGACGAACCATTCATTTCCTTGAGGTCTCCACTTGTTTTATCATCCTTTGTATCCTTGTCTTCGGGAGGAAAGTTCCATGGTTGTATATTACCGGTTCCAAAGAATATGAAAAACAGAGCCGAGACGATGTAAACTGATGCCCCCACGAAGAACACTGGACGCCAACTCTCGAAACTATTCTGCAAGTGGAAAGTTTACCATTACAGAGGTAATATCTACACGGTTTTATCAGATATTTATATTTCAGATTCGATTTGCCATTGTGTTTTACTTTTTTCTTCTAAATAAAGATAAGTTCCTTAACACATGCTTTAGTTTTTTTTCTGAGGCACTATGTGGGGAGAATGGTCAGGTAGCATATTCCTTGCTTTATCGTTCTCTGCACATTTTGCCGCAATCATCAGTTTTTCTTGTCCATGTTTTTGTGTACTACTAACACTAGTGATAAGATATTTTACTAACAAATTGGACCATATTGTTGTCTGAACTTGATAAATAAATAAAAATAAAATTTAGTAATAATGTGAGACAGTTTCCGATTTTAGTCATTTAGGTTTAACTTAATATTCTGATCAGGAACAGGTTGCTCACTTATTGAAAGTTCGAATGTGTTAGAAGGAGCTTATTCGCTGTAATTTAAGGAGCTTATTCGCTTAAGGAAAATAGAATTACTTAATTATTCTAGTAGGTTAAGATACTTACTCCTGAACTCGTAAAGTATGCTGTAATCATGGGCGTGAAGAATCCAGCAGTGCTGCCGATACAATTAGCAATTCCATACAAGGTCCCCGCATAGTTCGGTGCAAGGTCTTGATGATTCTGTAGGTTAGTCAACGTTGCCGCGCCGTTGAAGCCCATTGACATTGTAATCAGCGACACTGACAGTGCTGTAGAGCATCCAGCGTACACCAGCAACACTAACAAGACACCGGGGAGCACGTGTGAGAACAGACAGAAGAATTTCCTTATAAGGGTCGTCGACATTAGTTTTCTTGCCAATATGAAGTCCCCGACCACTCCGAATATCGTCGCAAAGAACAATCTCGCAAGGTACGGAAGAGCAGATATCACTCCAGCGGCCGATAATTCAAAGCCTAACACGCTTGAAACAAACTTAGGTCCAACTGTCATGATAAAGTACAAGCCCCAAAGATTTCCGTAGTGTAGAATAACCATTGCCAAGAACGGGAATGAGGAAATAATGCTCTTGAACGGTGGCAATCCCTGAAAATAATAAAAGGTAAATAAGTTGTAATACAGTATGTTCGTTTCAGTTACAATTAGCATATTCAGAGTAAACCTACATAACAAACATTTATTTAACTTTGCAGATACATAAACATTATTATGGATGATGTAATGGGGTTTTTGCTCTATGTTCTATTAGTTCGCTTTATTATTTGTCAATCTATAACTCGACAAAGATACAACGTTTACCCATCCGAATATGTTTAACAATTAGCATCGTTACAAGCAAATCTGAACGATTCACTGTAATTCCTAATGTATCACTTTGGCGCGAACTACTTAACCTTAGCACGTCAACGTCAGTGCAAATATTATCTCACCTTTGATTTCTTGACCTTGTCTCCTAATGCGTCTAATATGTAATTCTTCTCTGCATCTGTTATCCTAGGATGTTCTTCTGGTGAGTCAGCCACAAGGTACCACCAGAAGAAACACCAGACCACTGTCAGTGCAGCTGGCACATAGAAAGCCGACGCCCATCCAAACTTTTCCATGAGAGGTCCGGTAAGAGACCACGTGAGGACCGTGCCCAGAGTTCCTCCCATCATAGCACTTACAAACTTGCCTTTTTCTGCCGGCGGGGCCCATCGCGCCACCAGCACGTGAAGTGCCGGATATATGAAACCCTGGAAAGTAGAACAATTATTTACCGTATCCAAACGAGTTTAATGTAACACTCCCGTTTCGACGATGGCAAACACCTCAACAGTGTGACATCTAATTCCAAAATTACAAAGTTAAATAACTTTATGAGGCATAACTTATAAGGACCGGTAAATTAGAAAATCAACTTATTTGATTTGCTAATATGCATAATTTATAATGTTAAATTTCGAAATATGAGGAAAAAAATATTATCATAAGTAATACGACTATTTGGCAAATATAATATTTGTCTTGTATGAATCACTTATTAACATAAATTAACTTCTGACCTAGCCCCTCATCTTGTAGTTCTCTTATTATCTTTTCTTAATCTTCTAGAACTCAATAATAACACAGCTTATAATCAACTACCTATCCTGCAAATGAATTCAAAAAGAGAGTTGTTTCCAAATAATATATTTTGTAGTTGTGCTCTTTTGATGACAAATATTATGCATAATCATTGCGTTCATATAGCACCAAGCGCTCAGAACCTACAAGATTCACGTGCTAGTTAGATATAAGCGTCTGGAGAAATTAATCTTCATTGCATGCTCTTATTAAGGACGGAACCCTCAGTGCAACCTCACCCCAACACGCGCAAACTGACTGGTTTTTTTAAAGTCATTTTTCAAAACAAGTTTAGACATTAAATATTGCGGTTGGGTTTCTACGCCGTACGTTTTCACTCGTATTTATTAGAAGTCTCGACGAAGCGGTCACCAACCCGCTAGCCTAGCGTGTGAGACTATGTCACTCAGTAGGAGTCTAGAGGAATAAACTCCCCTTTCGGGCGAAACAACTGGGCTGCGACAGGCTACTGGCTAAGTTGATTCAACATCGCGTTATAGGATTCTAAATATTTGAACATATATTTCTCATGGTGTACTTTTCTGATACCCAATGTAGTTACCAACATGGCTGTGGGAGGCCTATAGTGTCCCTAAAACTGAAACGTTAATCCGAGTCATTGACTGATTGAATCATAGAGGATATTTTTTATTAGGCTGAGAGTTTTGGTAACAAAAAACACACAACTGCATATTATACCATTATACCAATAATAAATATAGGTAGGTAGGTAGGCAATGGTCTACCTACGAATCCTCTGAAAGGGTCATTGTACTCATCATTATCAATAACTTTCACTAAGGGACCAAACTATTAATCGCGAAAAAAAATCTGCTGTTCACTACATTAAATTTATGTGCGCATAGCTCGTCAAATGTAGCGGGAACAACAGTTTTTTTTTAACACAACACCACCATTTCTTCTTTTTTTTATACCTCTACCGATAAATGAATCTGTTAAATAGCTTCTGAAATGTCAACTTACCCCAGCAAAACCTAAGAAGAATCTTATAACAACTAGAGCGATGTAGTCCATGTTGGCAGCGAGCGGACTCAATGCTGTCAGAATCGCGCTGGCGAAGGAGGTGACGAGCACCACGTACCGCGGGCCCCACCGCTCGGCGGCCATGCCCCCCACCAGTGACGTCAGGGGGTAGCACCAGAAGTACGAACCGAGGATCAGAGCCTGCTGCTCCCCGGACCAGTTGAATGACGCTCCACCTGGGATCTGCTACAGATCGGGAACAAAAGTATCAATATTATGACTTCGACTAACTTTACTTCCGTTTTTAGGAAGCGAACAGACCTCAGCTTAGGAGGTTGGGCTGCTTAACCGGGTTAATCCTGTGAATTCCTTATAAATAAGGCCAACCAGAGCACCTCAAATTTCAGATTTTCCTCATCTTTTATACTGAGAGGTTAGCAACTAATGAACGGTAAAAAACACAATTGTTAAAGTCTTAAAATCTTAAATAAAGTCTTATTATTTCGCTTTTTCTTGAGAAGTCTCTTGAGATGTTTCTTTTTCGTGTTTCAAGGAGAACTACAAAAGAGATCTAAATGTGTATAAATTTTCAATACAGCGTAAAATTATTACCTCTCGTGTTTAAATACCAAATATCACAATGTGAGGTAGTTGATATCTTTGCTATTAGTCATTTTGGTTCTACTACTAGTCACTTGGTAATACTGGTATTCAGCTGCATCCGGTTAGACTGGAAGCCGACCCCAACATAGTTGGGAAAAGGCTAGGCAGATGATATAGTCATTTTGGTTCTGTTATCTTATTTTACTAATCATTGCACTATTAAAATAATAAAATTAATTATGCAGTCTAAATATAATAATAGAGTTCAATGAAATGAATACAAAATATATCTTATATGATATTATATTAACAGATATGTTATACACTCACAAAACAACCGAAAAATTACTTAACATCACAATACAAAAAACGAAGGAGATGATGGTCTTGATAATTTTAGGCACTAGCTGATGCCCGCGGCTTCGCCCGCGTGGATGTCGGTTATTATATACTAAAACCTTCCTCGAGAACCACTCTATCCATGGGTAAAAACAGCATGAAAATCGATGCAGTAGTTTTTGAGTTTATCACGAACAGACATACAGACGCGGTGGAGGACTTTGTTTAATAATATGTAGTGATTATTGACATAAGTTATGATTTAGCTTTTTTAGAGTTACCTTGACATGAGCCGCGTGAACATCAATACCGTCTACTCGACGGAGAGTTTCATTTGTCACCGCATCATCTTTTGGGCCACACTGGGATCGCGATCTGATAAAAAAACACTTATTAGTAACAGCAGTCATTAGCAGGAAAATATTCAGGTACGGAAAAGAAACCTTGTCATTATTTTCCCCATCAAATGTACAATCAGACTAAGTGAATCATGACCCATTTTGACTATAAATCGTTTGAAACCGTCAAAATAACAAAGGTGGCATATGACAAGTTCGTTACCAAGGAAATGTATGTTTACGCGAATGTCGACCTAATTGTATTTGAATGTCTGTAAGAAAATATGCTTATGGTGGGTCAGAATTCAATTTTTTCGACTGTATATAACACGCATAGGTACCTAAGCATTAAGCAATAAGTTAAGCAACATTAAACGTTTTCCGCATAGCTACGTGCATGGAAATATTTCTGACAATTAATAATGCATATTAATATTCTTCCACAACTATTAGCGCGCGACTACTTATTTTTTCTTAAATAAATTCTTCGCAAAATATTTGAACCTTGACCGTCAATTTTTTTTCCAAGTTTACTCGTGGAGTTTTTATGAAGATCAAAGAAGATGGATGGATTATGCGGTGATTTTGCCATCTACTAAAATGACAGCTAATCGCTATTGGGGCAGGAATACAATGAGCTGATGACTTACGTAGAGTTGTTGGATGCCTGTGGGACCATGGCGATAAGATTGAGACTCATGTTCACCCGGAGCATGTACACCACCCAGCAACTTGTGAACAACATCACCCACAAGTTGAAACGGACGGGAACCACATCTGTGGAAAAAAACATTTTCATTTTGTTAACTGTAATTGTCCACTAAATTAACGGACTTTCTACAAGAATCGAATGGAATCAAGAATTTCGAACAAGAATAATGTCCTTTGTCCGATTGTATTTAAATTGTATTGTAATTAAGAGAACGTTTCAAAAATGAAATCCAAAGCGATATAGAGTCACTGCGACGTTAAACCTTTTGCATAATGGCAAACATGCATATAGGGTAGGGTAGGGCATGTAGGTAGGCTAGGTAGCTAGGTAGGTTGGTAAGGTAGGTACTAAGTGCTATCTGTGCGAAGCCGGGGCGGGCAGTTAGTTTTTAATAAGTCCCATTATTAATCGACGACGCAACCAAACCTTATGCCTAGACAAACCTTACTACTACTACTAACAGATGGAACCAATGAAGACCATTGTTATCATCAGCCTGCAGAACTACTCTGAAGTTCTGGCTGGAGTACCAGTAGTAGATAGAAGGGAGGCACAGCTTTCACATTCAATACTTACGTATGTCTCTTACGGGCAGTCTAAATTTCACATTCTCTTTGATTTCGGAAAAGGTCATTTTAGTTTATCTGACTTTATCATTTATAATTTATGTATAACATGCAATACTAAAGAAATGCAAATTTATCTTCTGTAAAGTAAACTTGTCAAAATCAAACATTTTACTGTCAAATTGAAGGAAGTAAAGAGTTTGGAGAACCTCGATCCGAAGCGATGGAAAAATGTTTGAAAAGGTTGTGTTTTCGAGTTTTCCTAGACGTAGGATACAGGTGTGGTCAGTGATGTTATTTTTATGTTACGTGTTAGGTTCATCATTAGATTCCAATGCAAAATTCTGGTTACCTATAAGGCCGATACTTTAAATTAAACTAGGTTCGACGACGAAAAGCTCGTCCAATGAAGCCTATGCATGCATACACCTAAGCTCAACCCAGGAAATCAATTTGACAGTATAGTAATTACGAACGATCAGTTCAGTGTCCCATGAAAAGTAAGATAGGTACACATTACGTGGATCATCCAACCATACCTAATAATACTGTGGTTAATAGGTGTCTGGCTACTTAGCACATGGTACTTAATGACAGATAAATTGTTCCTGCTAGAGATGACAAACAATATTCTAATCTTGATGCTCATAATGGATAACTATATACATTCAGCCGCGGCTTAGAGTTTTCAGTTTTTCTGGGATCTATGAAGGCTTTTCTTTACACACAACATGAAATCATCATCACCAATAACCGTAAAAGACTTCCACTGCTGGATATAGGTCTCCCTTAAGAATCACCACAAAAAAACTTGCATAGATATCCGGAAACTTGAATATACTTATACATAGATAAACCCTATACATGTATTGTATTAAACTATTTTAACAATTTTTCGCTATATCCAAGAGTTAATCGCTATATGTATATGAAACAAACCCCAAACACAATGTTTAACGTTATTTAGCAACCACAAAAGTAAAAAACTTAGAAGTAACAATGATGACTGCGGTTTCATAAAGTTACTTTAATTTAAAGTAAAGTGCGACACTGGCGAAATCCGAGAGTAAATAAATACATACCAAGTCAGTACTGTAAGTAAATATTTGCAACTTCTTATTTTGTAATAAAGAATGAGGAGTGAAGTAGTTTTTTTAAATGCATGTCTATTAAACTGACTTCATGTCTTTGGATTTTAAATTTAATTGAGTATGGTGTTGTCTATCACAGTAGTAGTTTAATTTTAGAACAGGAATATATGGAACATCTCTCTGTTAATATAAGAGCTGAAGAAATCATATTGTTTAACAGATTCAGGCAGGTGTTCCCCAAGGTTCAGTCATTGGACCAGTGCTCTATGCTACTCGCCAGTTATAGCTCTTATCGGCCCTCAAATAAAAACAACTAAGGAACAAGACTTCTTTCTATAACAACATGAGACTGCAATCCATTTAATTTACTACTTTTAAAATCAAATCTATAAGCAATGCACGATGGCAGTACACATTTACTCACAACGATAATAAAACATAAGTCTGAATAACAAACACTGTGATGGAAAAAATCCGCATTATTGACAGTGAATGGCCAATGTTAATGCTCCAGGTATTTTTACCAGTTTACTGAATACCAATTTGGCAGAAAATTACTAATTATGTTAATGTTAGTTAGCGTTAAATGTTGTTCCAAAACCACAGAACATGCCTGTAAAGCAAAGAAGCATTCACCTGACATCACCAGCCTATACGAGACAATAGTCCCGTCCTTCAATACGTACGCTACACATTTTATAGAGTACAAACCGTATCCAAGTGACAATGAAGTGCACAAAGTTGTAAGCAAATTAAGACAAAATATAATGCAAGACAAAAGACAAGATTCATGGAAATTATATGATTTATTTATTATTTTTTATTGGTTCACCAACAATTGTTTACACTGGTTTTATGATAATGTGATGCAAGGAATATAACTACTCCATTACGAGAGATTTAATGACAGAGACTTTAGGAGAAACGTGAACCCTAAGTAGAAGAGTAGATGAAACAGGCATCTTCATCGCCTATTGATAAATCTCTTTTCAAAGACAAAAAAAAATATTCAAAAGGTTTTCCGGAAAACCCACCAAAGGACGTTAACGTTAATACCGAACCACCGTAACTCAATGTCAATGGCGTTCTATAGGATGACCTCGATTACGCACATGGTTGCATTATATTCCGATTGTATCTATACTAAACTACAAAAGTATTGTTAGTCACCTAGCTACAACATCACGTGAATGTCACATTAAAATCAATTAAAATCCTTTAGGTAGGCTTCAGATATCTGAAAATCGTCGCTGAAATATTGCTATGGGCACAGAGAAAGAAAAGCAAGTTGTTAAAAAAGAAATTCAGACAGATTGATTTCTTATTTTCGCTGTAGTTACTGTTACTAAATAAATAGTTGGACATCACAACTGAACTAAAAGTACAAGCAGAGTAGAATTTGAGACGATTGGCATAATGATGAAAAAATAACAGATTTAAGACACAGTGACAAACGCAAAACTGAACGAGATTAACCAGTTCCAGATTTAGAAGAGATTTAAAACTGTACTTTGGAATGTTTTGTGGGGTCATTGTTCATTCATAGGTCTCATATATATAAGCGGTTGATTTTAGAAATAATTTGTTATCGAGGTATGAAGAGAGTCCGGTTCATCCGACTGTCATCTTTCAATGGACCAAGAACCAAGGGAAACAAAATAATAAAAGCTTTTATTTTCAGTGTTTTTTATAGACATACGAAAATAATAATGTCATTGATTAGCATAATATTATTTTCGTAATAAAAAAGTAATACAACCTGTTAGCACCACGCAATGTTTCTAACTAAATACAGTCCTATTATTAGGGGCAGTAATAACATCTTTAATGAATTTTAATAATTTCTCCTGATTAATCGAGAATGGAGCATTCTTAACCTAAACGAACTTATAACATGTTTTAACTTCGGCCAAAGCATGCATATCTTTACGCTGAGGCCAACCTGCAGACCTACTGCTAAACAAGACAAATAAATAAAAAATTACCAAGTCACGGTTTTAAAATAAATTTAAAAAGCTAAAGCAAACAACTTTCTAAAGGTTAATTGATACGATGTCCTTACACGGCAAAACAAATACGATAATGGAATGCTAGCATTTACCTTAAGGACTCGCGTGTGTAAAGTTAAACATAGGTTCTACCATACTATGATGACGCTGTGCCGAGGATTCCAGGCAAAGCAAACGCAAGAAATTAAGGTTTTTGCGGGAGTTTTGTGGAAAAAGCTAACCTTTTTTTAATTTTCTGGTACTTCCGCCCTTTTACTTTTACCAACGACTTTTTCAGCCATCGAAGTGTTATTATTATTAAAATAGGAAACAGGCTCACTGTCATTTTTATGATGTGTAATATAGATAATGCTTGATAATTGCAATATTACACCTCGGATTATGTTAAGATCTACAAGCAATTTAGTTAACTTCATGTTCGTTTCCCTGGCTGTGTTTATTGTGCATGTGCAACCGACGTGCAAGTATATGCATCGGAATGCAAACTCATATGTGTTCTGGCCATAATAAAATAACAACAAATCAATCGTTTTTACACGCAGCGAGATAAAAATCCTATAAAATCACGTTCATGCCGCTCGGCTGAGCTAAAATTCTTTATCGTCAGCGTCCTTTCGATACCGTCAACATCGCCGAGTATTTGATAACACGGAGTCGACGGTCCGGCCAACCAATCCGACTGTTGACATAACTAGCCTGTCGGTCGATACGAATGAATCGCTCCGATTTCACAAACATCATTCTTTTATGTCTTTCGAATTTCCACAATTTTATAAGATAATCTTGTTATCGGAATTAAAATACCCATTGTTACCTAACACTCGACTTGTCCTGTGTGCAGCAGGTGTAACACCTATGACGTAAGAGTTAATGACATGATGAGTCCTAGAAGTCAACAAATTAATGGCTTACAAAACCTTGTAACAACGCGGAACACGTAGAAACCTTCTAAAGTGGAAGTAAGTTCAAAATATTATGAGTCAAGATTACCTTATTGTTGAAAGTAAGTGCCTATTAGAACATGGAATTTGTAATCAACTTATCACAGAGCCATACACGCGTTGATTCTGGAAATGATTGTAGTTTTCATTACTAACGTTATTCTACAATGACGCTATATTTCAACAAATAAGTGAAAGCCGTAGCCCGCGACGTAGGTGGCGTCGTTGGTTTGTTCCAGAATATATTTGTAACTACGACACTTGCACACTAATGTTATCATATATTATATGTATTCTGAGCTAATGTTTGGGTAGTGTTTCAACCAGTTATTTCATGAAGAGCTATGCGCAGAATCCTATTCATTAAATCAGAATAAATGAGATATACTTATATTTATTTTGTCGATACGAGTAGGTTAGGTAGGTACCTAACCTACTCGTATCGATAACAAAGTATAATCAATTTCGGTTGTTGAACAAATTGAAAATTACGTTTTGTGATAATAAAATTAGAAATTAAACGCTCTATTATGTGAAATTAATTTCCCATTGTTTATTTTTCAACAATAAAGGTGTGTAAAATCCTCAAATCATCATCATCATCTGCCTAGCCTTTTCCCAACGATGTTACGGTCGGCTTCCAGTCTAACCGGATACAGCTGAATACCAGTATTTTACATGGAGCGACTGCCTATCTGACCTCCACAACCCAGTAACTGGGTAATACTACCCCTTGGTAAGACTGTAAATTCCTCAAATAAAAATCTTAAATTATCCTTCACTCAGGCGGTGCGTTACCTGTTAGTGGTAACGCACCGCCTAAACCGCTGGAGGAATTCCTTATTTAACCAAGATGAGCACTAAGAAAGAATTGTTGAAACATTCCCTAAAGGGAGGTTTATTAGAGGATGAAAGTTTGTATGGAAGTTCCTCATATTTCCCAGTGTAATCCCAAGGTACACGGCTTGTATTGTATATTAACGCATAGATTTTCTGTTGCCGATTCATCCAACCGACCAGAAATAATATAAGACGACTATAAAAAAATTAAAAAATGATTATTGACTAATTACGGGTGCGGATTCGTGGTCACACCAGCTTTTAATACCAGTGTGACTAACAGCAATGATTTTCCTGGAGTCCGGACTCGTGGTCACACCGCTAATATGCTACACTATTCGAGTCCGCCATCTTTATAAAAAGCACTTGCTGCAGGCAGGGCGGCGGGTATGGAGATGGTATAGCTGAATTAATTAGTACTACATGAGATCGAAGAGGCTAGGTCAATATGCAGTGAAGCTATCACACGTAGCCTGTGCTGCGTGATACTTATGTACCGATGCACATCTCGCAGGATGACCACTACTAAACATTATAGCATTGAATGTGGTGAAAACTCTCGTATATTTTAAAACAACTGCTCTTCTTGTTTCACGCAAGTTTGCCCTAATAGCACCTGCCCTTTCAAATACCAACATACAACAACTTCGTGGCCTTATTCCGGAAACTGACGGTCTTCTTCTTTTCGTGTGGTTAGTGACCAACCTCTGAGTTTTAAAGCCGCGCAAGGGCCTCTGACTTGGCTTCACATGCCGTCGAGAAATATCTCTATTTTTTTTTGTTTTTCGTTGTTTTTGATGTTTTAACTGACGGTTCAGGAAGCTGGTGGGGCTGCAATCCTATGCGCTGTTTCTATAATGCGTGGGTGTAGTAGTGAAGAAGTGAACAGTTTCGGTATATGGTGACATGGAAAGTGTCCATCGCTTCTGCCACATGGACACAGCAGTTCCAACACTATCATATCCTGAATAGATAGTTCCGCTGCTGGCAGGAAAAACGCGTTTTTCTTCTGGCACGAGTTGTTGGCAGCACTAACACTGTCCCTTTGATTGATGGTTCCGCTGACAACATATAAGGAAAATGCATTTTCCATTTATCACGCTGTGTCTGCGGCAGCACCGCAACTTTATTTACTGAGTGTATTCACTGATTGATTGGACTTACTGCATATTGACGTGCAGAGCCACACAACTTTAAAAATTTATGTAGAGCTTCTAACATATTTATGGCCCCTTTATCTGGCAACAACGGTTTAAATTATCTACATTAACTTAAACTGTTTTTAACGAGGACTTGTAAGTTAGCCTGTTTAACTTGGTAATTTAACTTCATATCTCCGACATTTTTAACCGATTTCTAAGTCTGTGTTGAGTTACTGTGTTTACCTGACAGAAGCGGGAGGCTTTTCTCATGCTACCATCGAAACTGTTCAACTCTGATACACACTCCACCCTCGCAGTAAAGAACAGCGCTAAGGATTGCAGCATCCTGAATCCTCAGTCTTCAGAATAAGGCCTGCATGACGTTGTTTTTTGTTGGAGTTTGGAGAACTATCTAAGTGCTCATATGAATGAGCAGCATGTTGCCAACGACAGAGGCAACTGCAGCCGTCGACGTTGACGCATCTACGGGTGCCGCCGATGATTCTCGACGGCTGCAGTTGCCTCTGCCGTTGGCAACGTGCCGCTCGTGTATAATTATGAGCACGAGTGAACAACCATTCTGGAAAAACGTTCTTTTGCATAAACCGCGGTAATCACTTGCTTTTCGGGGATGAAAATTATGGGGTCAGGTTTTTTTATATTTTTTGATTTAGGAATACCCTGTAAGTTGCTCCTTCAAGCCCCAACGAATTAGCTAGAAATATTTTCTAACACTAGGTTCATTTTATTATTTTTCTTAACCGAATATAATATTAAAATCATTGAATAGATAGATTTAAGATGTACGGGCCTCTTGGCACAGACGCAACAGGCACGTGATCGGCTTTTTTATGATTCTACAGCCATAGATATCAATAATTTATGAAAAGCGACTAGACAAGTTCAAGATAATAATTTTAACATATTTTAGCATTAATTTAACTACATATATCATTAATTATCCATGATACTTACAACGAAATCAGATACCTGTTCTTTTTACCCGACTACGGCGAAGAAAAGGGAGGGTTATTACCCGACTACGGCGAAGAAAAAGGAGGGTTATGATTTTGACCGGTATGTATGTATGTATGTATGTTCATAGGTTCCCTTGTATCTTCTAAACCACTCATCACAATTTGACAAATAAGGTATCGTTAGAAGCGTCTGGATTGTCCGCTGGTTATATGCTATGTGACGTCACATTAAATTAAAAATGGCGCCCTCTAGAGGAAATAAAGTCAGGAACTAAAAAAAAAAATTGTTTAATCGTACTATGTTGGGTATCAAATGAAAGGGCTTAATGAGCACATTTCAAAAATATATACATTTCAAAAATATATTAACCCCTAAATAATTAAAAAAAAAAAAAAAGTAATAAAAACTAAAACCCAACTACGACTGGAAAGGTATAAACAAGACACCACAGACAGACAAATTAAAAATCCGGAGTCACACGTAATCTGTTCGATTTATGCCGCCCTAACACGTGTGACTCCGGATTTTTAATTTGTCTGTCTGTGGTGTCTTGTTTATACCTTTTAAGACGTAGTTGGGTTTTAGTTTTTGTTACTAATTTTTTTTTTATATCAGTAGCTTAAAAGTCCATTATATTTCTATCAAGATAAGTACTAATAATTGTAAATCACTGGCAAAAAAATAGGTATAAAACAGACCTTTTTAAGGCACCTTTAATTTAAACTGGTCAAAGAAGCCAAAAAGTAGGTAATACTAAAGAGTTGCTTCATACATTTAACATACAAAGCTGTAAGTAATGCAAGGTACTTTATAAAGTACAGATAAAAATAGCTTTTTATTCGCGTCATTACTTGAGAATAGAAAACAAGCCTCAGGAAACAGGATCGACTTATTTCTGATGGCGCCTCTACGAGACTTGCCGCTTATAGACAACATGTGCAAGAGTTTATCCAATAACAGCTCCTGCGAGATATAAATAGAAGATACTTCACACTTTATTGTACCTAATTCCAATTACCTTAGTACATAATAAAAAGGGAACATCTTTACTACTTTTGCAATTTCGCGTACCTACAGTTTTAAATCAAATGTTTTCACTGACTTGAGATTTGATGTAAATCGACACGGTTACAGTTATTTCTACGACGGTGTTTTAGGTATCTTGATTAACGTGACTGATTGCAGATAGCTATGATTATGTAGAACTCACAATACATATTTATTTATGCTGGCATCTTAGCAGATTAACGGTTGCTGATCGCGATATCAGTATTTTTCCTACTAGAACTATTCGTTTTTTAAATTATTGACAATCTAAGTATAAGTAATATTTTTACTATGTTGCTTTGCTCCAAGAGCCTCGGTAACAAAGTTTTAATTGAACAAAGCGCTTCTCCCTCTGTTTCTTGTTTAGGCTCAGATAGTGAATAATTTCAAACGATTTTGCATGTTTAATTAATATAGAATAATTAAGTTTTCCCCGGCAACCTCAGCTCCCCAACCTCAGTATTGACGTAGAGTAAAACGTGATCAGATATTTAATGAAGCATATAAACACCACACATTATATTGGAGATCTCAATGACTTCAAGATCATCTCAGATTCTCAGCTAAGAAACAGCTGTTCCATACTAAAGTTTAATACCTAAGTATATATAAACTGTATGGGACAGTTATTTTTTTTTCACGATTTCAAAATTGGTCTCATTCTAAATGTTCTAAAGCACCTCTTAATGTGTAAGTATATAGTTAATTTTGAAACACATTACATCTACCTATAAGTACTTTAGCAATTATACTTCATTTATCACAAAAATCATCATTAACATTTCTCATCTATCATGCAAAATTGTCGTCTTCGATTGTATCATAATTAACTACCTCGTTGTGTGTTTGTAATGGTATAGATGTAGATGTTATAACAATTTGTCTATATAATGCAGTATACTTCTGTAATTATTATGAAAAGTTGAAACTAAGTACCGTCAAGTAAAATGTTTTAACATTGTGAAGACAATAGCATGGTATGTTTCAATTTTTAATAACATAATTATATAACTTTGCACATTACATGCATGCAAAGTAATAGTAGGTATATGTAGCACTTAGTATCTATTGCCTCCACATGTCATTTGTGCACATAAAATGCGCGATGAAAATGCACGTCCGGATTGATTGGTCTAGAGGTAGTCCTATTTTTCATGTGAGACACATTGCTCCAGAGATTACGACGTCGAGAAACGTATAGTCACTATCAAATTGGAGAGCAACCACGTGGATGGCCTTAAACTATGGTGTGTGATCATCATCATTGACGCCAACGAAAACGTATGGCTCAAAAACATTAAAAAAAGTCCATTAGAGTGCGTGCAAGGCAACTGGTGCTGTCGTGCTTACTTATGTACTTACCGTAATATTTAAAATATTAAATCTATACTATTAATATTAATTACTGAATTAAATAATTCTATACTAAATTTTACCTTACATAAACGACAAGACGGCGGCATACTTAAGTACTTATTAGTTCCGATTTCAGCCGCGCGCAGACTTATCTTGCGAGCACTCTACTATGTAGTTTGTACATCATTCACCATGTATTTAAATGCCATGGAAATCGTAAGACTGGTAAACTGCAGGATGATTAGAAAAAAACCGGCCAAGTGCGTGTTGGACCACGCATAATAAAGGGTTCCGTAGTTGGGATGAATATTAATCCAATGAACAAACTTAATATTGTAGTTGAAAAATATGTTCTGCCATACGTTCCAACTGCAAATATTAATTTGTACGCACAATATTGGGAGATTTGCCATGTTTTTTTAAAACCATAGACTTCTTATAGGTGTTCCTGTAATCTATAAGTATAGAATTATTTTCTGTATTTTTTTTTAATTTTAGGCTCAGTTGTTTCGGAGATAACGTGGGTATGGGCAATTTTATCTATTTTATTAAATATCTTTAAATTTATTTGAGATCCTTGCAACAAGCCCCTTCATTTGATATGTCACAAGTTACAGTTTGCAAAACTTTTTAAAATTTATTTTATAATTTGCCCCCCAAAAGTGACATACGTACGTGTTTGGGTCACAGAACATGTGTACCAAATATTGGATTTGGAGCAAACTGGCTATGACAGGCGAGTGATCCTATAAGGGTTCCGTTTTTTCCTTTTGAGGTACGGAACCCTAATAACAATAACTTATTAAAGTAGAAGAACTTCAGAAGGAATTAGGATGATGTTCGTGCTGCTAAGATGTAACGGAAAATGTTCAGGAAGCTATCACGAACATTATGTGACCATCATTATGGAAAATTGATGTTGGGTTTATCCATTAACTACGAGTTAAGACCAGAACCATTTATTAAATAAATTAATGACTATGTAGCATTTTAAATATTTCAGTGTAGGTAATGGTTTATCTTTTGTTGTGTTAATTTAACTCAACCACACCTTCATTTTCAGGAACGATATGATTTTTGACAAGTACCAGAGGTTACCGGCAAATAACTGGAAATAATTATCATAAGCTGGTAAGCGACTTCATTGGAAGCTACAAATATTGCTTGTTTATTCCCTAAGTAACAATAATATCTGAAACCATTCGGCAAGTCGAGAAATCGCAAAATTTTGACGTAAAATTCTAAAACTATCGAAATTTTATGGCCATCAGTTCACAGTCACTTACTAATAATTGGTGCACTGATTACAGGTACTGAAATCAATAAACTAAAACCTTTGATTAACAATTTCACTTTTCTATTACCTACCCATAAAATACTTGAACATGGAATGCCTTGTGTAATGTTTATCTTGACTGCAGTTAGGTAATTGGGCGTTTTATTTCTACTACCTATGATTAAAATCCTTGATTTTTTAATAATCCCAAAGCAATTTGAAACTCCCAAATTGGCGGTAGATATAAAATAATCCCCAATATTACGGATGATAATAAAACAGCGCATTGTAAACACAAATGAGAGGGTACTCACCAAAAAACTTTATAAAAATCACTGCCATTTTGATTATATTATTTTCTATTACAATAACTGCCAATGTATCACAAGTTAACCGTCACTCTAGAATACGACCATGTTGTCAACGAAACGGTACATGACAGTATGGTAGCGGACAGCGGACAGAGCGCGGCGGCTGCGGACTGCAGAATAAACCTGTGGACAAGTGGCAGCCGGCGGCGGGCGCGCGGTCAGCGGTGTACCCGCCGACGTGTTACATCAACAACCATCCAGGCTTCGGCTACCACTATCGCCGCACTTCCGCTCAATCATGAGTAGTGTAAATACCCATACGCCCATGATTTTGGGTGAATACTTTTGGCGCAGTACGGTTGAGTGAACAATACACCCAAATAGGCACTGAAAACACTATTAATACTAGAGTAGAGAGTTTTCTGTTCAGAGTTTTCTAAGATGGAAAATGGAGTTTTTACGCTTGGATAGTATTCAGTAGGAGTTCGACGCTTCCTTAGAGCAAATCAAATCATAATTTCATGCAATTCACAATGCCAGCTATAGTCATTCAAATACCTAATATTTATTACTTATCAAGATATAGGTATTAGTATTTCATTGACTTTATGTTACATTTGTCAAACAATTTCAGTATAAAATAGATGAATGGCAAGACATAAATTAAAAAGATGTCAAGACAATGGAGTGACTAAATTAAAATATTGCTTGTTTGTAACTCAAAACTCTTTTTCCCCCATAAAATATCAACATTTTTATCAGCAAAGCCTTTGAATGTTTTATTGTCAAGAACACATACGAACTGCTAGCAGTGTACCCTGTACTTACTTTTATTTTATGAACCATAACATAACATATTTACAACTCATCTCTTGCGTAATTCGTTGCATTATGAAGCTTTCAGTGTAAAATATTCACAACACAACATAATACATAACATCACGCCTGTAATTCCGGAAGGGTTAGGCAGAGGTTATGTCCCATGTAATAGCGGGCGAGCCTATTGCCATCAACCGGGCACAACTCCAGACTGCGGGCTGCTCAAGGTATGTCGAACTAAAGTATTGTCGGAGTTCCGTAATTTCGAAGTAAAATCATGTCGTAGTACCGTTTTTGTTGAAGTTCAGTTTGGTAGTCCTAATTACTAAACATTGCATACATCCGCAGACAATACAGCGCCCACATCTTTTAACTTTTATTCTGTATTCGGCCATTTCTCACATCAATCTATAGGTATTTATGTTCAGTGCTGAAGATAACAGGGCAATATGTCCCTTGAAAAGAATTTTGCTACCAAATAATGCAGCTCAATTTTTAGACGCTGACTGATGAGTGAGTTTTTGTGATTTTAAACACTATGGCACCTATTGCACCACCCCATGCATAATATACTTAGTTTTTTCCGGATGACGCGTTTGTTCAGCGTTTAGCATAGCGTCGGAAGAATGCACAGCGTAGACGTGGCCTTGGCCTATACCCTTCATAGATCCCAGTGGACACCCGCAGTACCTCCGTAGAGAAGCGTGGAGGCCGCGTAGCATGGCGTAAAGTCCGCGTAGTATGGCGTAGAGGCCTCATAGCATGACGTAGAGGCCACGTAGGATAGCGTAGAGTCCGCGTAGGATCGCATAGTCCGCGTAGCATGGCGTAGAGGCCGTATAGCATGCCATAGAGGCCGCGTAACGTGCCGTAAAGACCGCGTAGAATAAGGCGTCGTCGCGCGAACACTTTTGTTCCGAATAGGAAACATTACTGTAGATAGACGTGTGTTAGGTTAAAAAGACCAGAGATAAAAACCCTTTGTGGAGTTTTCGGTCAAGTAGGAATAACTAAATTATACCAGATTTTACTTTCAGGAGTATGTATGTACCTACACTTAAAAACAAGTTTACGTTGTAACACTTCTAACGTTCTGTATGTTTTGTTGAAGATCGTACTTACCAACTAATTAAAAAAGATACAACACAAAAAACTTTTTTTAAATTGAAATCAGGTGCTTTTTTTAGTGAAAGCATTTTTATTTCGCCCAGTTTAGTGGGTCAGTTTGTAATTTATCTAAGTTACAATAGCCTAATGTCAACTGCTCATCACCTTTTACAAAATATTGCTTTTCCCGATGCAGGGACGTTATTCGTTGAGGAGTTCTCCTGGTACATCACCATCAGCTCTACTTCACCATATACATTGTAACGAGCATAAATTAATTACTTGGCAACCATGTTAAAGTAATCGAATCGCAACCCGTGATTATTGAGTAGTTCCGGTGGCCAACTGTGGCCTCCATCATTAGTTCCACTTCACCAAATGGTGCTTTCCGAGAGCAATGCACAACTTACTATAAAAATATCCAAATCGCTATAGGTGATATTTGAAGAGTTCCCTCGATTTCTCCAGGATCCCATCATCAGATCCTGACCTCATGACAATGGGGCCATTTCGGAAAATGGGGCCCTTTCAAACAAAAAAGATTTTTGCAAATCCGCCTATACAACATTATTTTTTGTTTATTTTAAACCCGAAAAAGGGTCATTGTACTCAACATTTTGAACAACTTTTTCTATGGGAACAACCTTGAAATCACAAAAAAAAATCTGTTGTTCCCTACATTTTGTCGATTTAAGTGAACACAAATGTACGGAACAGCTGATTTTTTTCGCATTGGTTAAAAAAACCCAACTGCAAAACACAATAGGTAACCGAAAAGAGAAAAACAAGCTTTTTGTTAAAAAAAGCAAATCTGTTTTATTTCAAGCTGGGTTATTGACCTTTTTTTCCGAAGTTTCTTTCGGTCTACGCCAGTCTAGTTGTTAGGTATGTATAGTCAGTCGCCTCCGACTGTATTAACCTCATCCTCATCCTCATCCTGCAAAATTTATTTTGAATCGGCGTTAGCATGGTTTGTTTTCCTTTATCTAATCTCTAACAGCCATCATCACTGATCACTGTATTCATTCACGGCAAAAGATCTGCAGGATCTGCGGTCACTATGGGCGTTCCACAGGGTTCAATTCTAGGTCCTTTCTTATTTCTAATTTATATAAATGACTTACCTTATCATATAAGGGATAACAACAAGATCGTATTATTCGCAGACGTTCCTCATTTTTAAAATCAACGATGCACTCTTTAAAGTTGTACATTGGTTTAATGTAAATAATTTTCTCCTGAACGAAAAAAAGACTGATTAAATTTTCAACGCCAAATGTCAGGCAGCTAACTACCAATGTTCAAGTCAATGGAATAGAGTTGGACCCTGTTGAGTCAACGGTTTCTCTTGGAATAACTATTGACGGCAAATTACAATGGGGCCCACACATAGAAAAATTGTCAGGAAGGCCTAGTTCGGCCGCCTATGCTGTTAAAAAAATTAGACAGATAAGTGACGTAGATACAGCCAGAATTGTTTATTTTAGCTATTTTCATAGTCTTATGTCATATGGGATTCTTCTCTGGGGAACCTGTGCGGACATCAATACTATCTTTGTTTTACAGAAAAGGGCTGTTCGAGCCATTTACAACTTAGGTCCAAGAGATTCCCTTACAGAAAAATTCAAAGAAATAAATATTCTGACTGGAGCCTCACAATATATATTTGAAAACCTGTTGTATGTACACAAAGATATATCAAATTTTAAGAAAATGTCTGATATTCATAGTATAATATTATAGTATACTAGGAATAAACACAATCTTGCTGTATATCGCACTCGTCTCCACAGAGTAGGCAACTCGTTCATGGGTCAATGTATACGCTTTTACAACAAACTTCCCATTGATATTAGAAACTTACCCATTAAACAATTTAAAAGCTGTATTAAAACCAAACTTTGTAAAAAAGGGTACTATAAAATTTCGGATTATTTAGAACAAAAAAGCAGCGAGCAGCAACCATGCTTTTTTGTTCTAAATAATCCGAAATTTTATAGTACAAGCTCTGCTAAACCTTGATAAAACCCTAGAACTTGACATTTTAATTATTATCTAAAATCATTTAAATATACCAGTTTTATATACCCACAAATTGACATTGTTGAATAATTAAAAAAAAATGACATTATTACTTTGTAAAGTATTATTTTATTTTAATTATTGTGAATGTGAGGACTATGTGGATCCGTTTTATTTTTTGCTCCTCTTTCTCAGTTTTAATGATGGTCTGGCAGTTTGAGTACTTTACGCGGCCTACCCAAATGTCCTTTCTTTGGTATTGTTCGTCGAGTCGTTGAGCTCCTTAAGCTCTGAGTTGAGCTCCTCGGTTACTGACAAATGCTTGCACTGACTGGACAGGTCCACTCAAATTAGTATGGTTCTTTCCTCAAAAGACCATCTCAGACGCTAATCTAAATGGTCCTCATATGGCCTGACCAAGATTATGTCTGGTCCTTAAAAGAGACTGCGACCTCTGAGTTTATTTCGGTCTTTCTTCTCAGAGTAGTCAGATAGGAAACGCCGACCTCATCTAGCTTATTTTATATTTTTAATATGACGTGTAAAAGTGATTCCGATATCCTGTTCACAGAATAAACAATTTCATTTCATTTCACGCCATAGAAATATAAAAAACTTCTTTCTTAAGGGCGCACCCTACCTCAGATTTTATCCCGCTCGCACCATACGACTCGCGACCTGAGTGAGAATGAGACGGAGTGGGGCGCTAGCGGCTCTAAAGCGTCGAAAAGTTTAGGTAATTGCTTTTTACGGTGAAAATAATGGTAAGTAATTCAAAAAAAATGACACACATAAAACCTGCTTTATAGTTAGTTCAGTTAACATGCAAAGTTTCATGATCTAATTTGAAGTATTTTTTTAATACCAGCGGTTTATAATTCTGTGCAGAGGTAGCTTTGGTTTTTTTTTCTACCGAGAAAATTTTATGTAATCGTATTTTCACCTCACATAAGACCTAGCATCAATCCTCAACTTAAACATATATTTATTTCAAAATTAATGCTGCAGTATTTTCGGCATAACAGAGGATCATGCTAAGCAATTTGTGATTGGGTACGCCCTTAAACAGGGTGGCGCATAAGTCAGGAAGAGATCGTAACTAGATAAAACTTTGTTTATTTTTGTTTATAAATGTTAATTGTTATCAGATAGTAAAATAAAACTCACAGAGATATTTTCAAGTTAGGTTTTAAATATTACGTCACGTAAATGACCACCATTTACAGCCTCACAAAGACGGGCTCTTTCGAGAGCATTTCTCATTACAGTGCTCAGAATATGAGGAGTTAGCAAGCGTATTTCAGCTCGGATTTTCGCCTTCAGCTGCTCGATTGTCCTGGGTTTATTAATGTACACCTTGTCTCTTAAATAACCCCAGAGAAAATAATCTGACGCTGTTAAATCCGGGGAACATGCAGGTCAGTGAAATATTGAAAATCTCGAGATTAAACGCTCGCCGAAAGACAGTCATTGTGGCTCGAGCCGTTTGCGCTGTGGCTCCATGAAAAATTATCCATGGTAAATCTCCAAAACGTATTTATAATTTATTTGTTAAAAAAAAAGAATAATAAATGTCAGTGTAAATGTCATATTTTATTTTTAAACCCAATCGTGTCTTTTGCGCCACTCACTCCACCCAGTATATTCTATGATTCACCCCTTTGTCTTCTACCTGCATTTTTTTTTATTCTTACTCAATTCTTTCTTCTTTACTTCACTTAATTCTTAGATTTTGTTACTTACAACATTTTCTAAGTAGCACTCGCAAGATTGAGAAAGTTAACAATTTCAAGCTGAGTACATACAATACTCATAGCTAATCATTTATTATTATTTTCCTATTGTTTTTATAGACAAGATTTTTTTGTGGGATAATTTTTTGTATGTAGGTATGATGGCATCACGTGTGTGGTGTGTGAGTGTGTCCCGTGTGACGTGTGTCTGACTCGTAAGTATTGATAGATGAAAAAGTTTTTTCTCAACTTATAATAGCCGTTAAAACTTTACCTAATGATTTGGTAATCACACTTCACAGTTCAACAGACAATGAACCCATATATACCCATAAAAAAGAAATTAAAATACATTTATTTGCGACTAGCTACTGCCCGCGGCTTCACCCGCGTGGACCATAATTATTTTTCTAAAATAAACTTAACCTATGTTACTCCTTATAACATCAGCTATCTGCCAGTGAAAGACCCGTCAAAATCGGTCCAGCCGTATCGGAGAACCGTAACAAACAGAGATACAAAAACTTTTTCTGTTGCTATAAGTACCTATCGTATAACATCAGCTATCTGCCAGTGAAAGACCCGTCAAAATCGGTCCAGCCGTATCGGAGATTAACCGTAACATACAGAGATACAAAAACTTTTTCTGTTGCTATAAGTACCTATCGTAATTACTTAATACTTTCATAATTGTGCATTTAGTAAAAACCTGTTATTTTCACAACCGCTCAAATGTTGATTGGCCTTTTAAAGGCCGATAACAATTAAAATTCTATTTTGTCTCGTTAGTGACAGTTGGAGGTGTATAAACAAACACTTCAATTTTATTTATTTGTATATGTATGCATGACAGCATGACACGCAAAGAAAAAACACAAGCACAAAAAAAAGAACATAACACTTCCCTGTAGCAGGTACTTATCAAATCAAATCTTATGCCAAAAGTTCCTTTTTAGGGTTCCGTACCCGAAGAGTGCTAAACGGAACCCTATTACTAAGCCTCCACTGTACATCTGTCTGTCTGTCTGTCAGCGAGCTGTATTGTATCTCATGAACCGGAATAGGTAGAGAGTTGAAAGTTTCACAGATTATGCATTTCTATTGCCGCTTTAACAACAAATAATAATATTCAATAAGATTAAAAAAAAAATTAAATTAAATACCAATGTAAAAATTTAAGGGGGTCTCCCCTTAAATTTTTACATTGGTATGTATAAACTGTTTTTTTTTTTGTGACTTGCATATATTAAGTATCATTGTATAGAGGTCATCGAGTAAAGAACAAATACAATTTTTATTTTTTTAGTCTTCAAACTATTAAATAAAGGGCCGTAAAAGTTGTCAGTTTTAGATCATTTTTGTACGAGCTCTATCTCAATAACTGAACAAGTTAGGAATTTGAAATTTCTGTATATCATGTACAATCTATATATGTATAATCAACAAACACTAAAAACGCCGATTGATAAGGTATTTTATTTAAATATGGGTAATTTTCTGTGACTACAAAAATATTTTTGTAATTCAAAGTACCACAATGAAATGCAAATTTTTCTTTGCGATTAAAATTTAAGATGAAAACTAATAATATTCTTCGTTTAGTATTTTCATTTGTTTGCTCTGTAATGTACGGTGGTATGGAACCGTTCGTGAGCGAGTCCGACTCGCAAAAGGGAATTTATGCATGTATTTTTATTATTCAATAGTTTACCTACATCGCCTTAATAGTTTTAAAAAATTCGACAGCATAAAAGTAATTTAAAGTACTTAAAATATATATATACACATACCGACCCGGGCTATATAAACGCCCTGCATTTGGCGCGCTTAGTGTGGTGACAGTCTATGACAACAAACAAACAAGTGTTACAAGTCAATGTCAAACACTAAAACACATTGACATTTTGATTGTTGTCATCATAGATTACTATGGTTGTCATAATATACTGTTACGGGTCAAATTGCCCATTAAGGGGATTATAAACATTAAAATCAGAAATACAACTCTCTAAGCTCATGAAAGTGTATTGAATGACTATTTCATGAAATCATGACATTTGGCACTTTCATGAACTTAGAGAGTTGTATTTCTGATTTTAATGTTTATAATTGTGTAAATCCATATTTGTTACGAGCGCTAATAATATTTAGATCAACATACAACCTGATACTCACCTGCAAATTGCAAAAAACGTAAGAAATTTGAATTTTGCGGGCCACCCTAGCGCATCAACCATAAGGGACATGTTGCGCCGACCCCAATTAAATTGGGATAAGGGCAGGAAAATGATGATGATAAGTTATATTTAGTGGCAAACCGTAATAATTTCAAGAAATAGTCATGCAGGACAACACCCGTCATTGACGTCACGCACGGTCCTTTGCATAGAGAATGTGGTCCTTTGATTTGAATAACGCGGGCTAGAGGATCCCCCTGACATAGTTTATAAAGCTAGCTTTCTTTAAAATTATCAGTGTTTTGCGTTAATTTTCTACTCAACAGCGTTGACAAAGCTAACTTCAAGAACTACAATGAATAAACGTCAATGTTAACTGTCAAACCACAGCAACGATGTGACCAACGTTAAAATAGGATTAAAATATTTAGTAGTTTTAGATTTTATTTATAAAATTCCGGTTTGGTGCCAATTTAATTAATTGTTAAATGAGGACCCCATTGACCATGAGTTGAGTGCGACGCCCAGGAAAACAGTCTTAACGACGAATTCTAGTTTCTTTTGATTCAATACTATCTCACAATGACTACTTTTGACATTTGGTAGAGAAATAAAAGTTTTTAATATTATTTTACGTATTCTGTGTAAAAAAAATTCAACTGGCTATCTATTTTATACATACAGTATGCAAGGGTAAACACCGTTGTCACTCAAACCATGGGTAGTTGACTTAAATATAAAAATAAATGACCCAGTAACAACAAAAAAAAACCTTATTTTCATTAAAAGATTTTAAAAAGTAAATATCCGTCCCTGTCCCGATTCTCATGGATACGCGTTCGAAGGAGCTGCGAAACAGCTGACGGCCGGTCATGTAACGTCCCGCGCGCCCCGCCCGCCCCCGCCAACTGCCGGCCGCGGCCGGCCGTTGCCCTTGCGTGTAGGGTGAAATATTCTTGTGGAAAAATGTAGATTTTCTTTAAAAAAATAAAGTTGTATTTTTCCATTGATTTTACGTTCTATAAATGAAACCAAACCACTGGTTTCAAGGATAACGGTGTTTACACTAACACCCTGTATTTAAGATTATTATATTTATAAACATTATAGTTTTAATAGGTTTACGTATTTAAATAAATATTTGTTCCACAAGTTTTGTTATTGCACCTACCACTGTTTGTCTCTGCATCACCCAAAGGTTGACTGGTAGAAAATGCCTATGGCGTTAAAGTCCGCCTCTGTACATTTGTGTGCTTAAAGTATAAAATAAATAAATAATAAATATTACAGTTTTAAAGATACAACCCTGTGACAGGCAGGTGGCTTGGTGACGACCGACCGTAGGCTTAGTAATACGTTAAATGATCCCGTTGGCACACTTTTCCTCATTTCTTGTGTTCGAAATTTTGTCATAGACAATAGTGTCCACGAACTCGCAAATAGCTGAAATACCGTTAAATAAACGTATCTGTATCTGTTGTTTTCATGCGAGCAAAATATTATCAGTTTTGGTAGGATTGTTACTGCTAGGAGGATAATTTATTAACTTAATTAAGTGCTGTATAGTAGAATCTCGCATTTATTAGTTAACACACTGTCCAAACTGTCACTGTCACTGTGACTGTCAGTTTGACGCGGTTTGACGCGTAAATCTGAAGTCCAAAGTTTATTTTTGTTTATCATCAAATTATCTTATTTTTAGGTCAAACTTCAGTGTGTTCAGATATCAGATTATTTAGGTGCGGTAGTAATCTTTTACAGTTGTAAATTGAGCACTAGGTGTCTTATTGGATGATAAGTAAAAGTCTAGATGTAACTGATGTTCAGTAGATAAAGGTAATAATATTACTCCTTACGTTTTATAAACTTTCAACCTTGATAACAAGTGTTGATACGAGTGTTTAAAGTTTATTTGTATTCTAGTTTCGGATTGTAACTCCGGAGATAACTTGTAATTAGAGATAATATATTTTAATTTCAATTGTTTAAAATGTTATTAGGAAGAGTTAGCCAGCTTATACTAAGACGTTCCATACACGTATCGCCAAAATTAAGTCAAGCAATGGGTATCGACGGTAATACTATTTTAGCAGAGAGTTTGAAGAAACAGGTGAGTTTTTTAACTAAAGTTTTAAAACTAAGATGAAACTTTTATCTGATTGTTTCAAAAACTTATTTTTCCCATCTTGGGTGCTTTTGATTAATTACCAAATACATTTCATTAGATAGTTTTAAATTTGTAATTGCAAAGGACCTAATATGCAATTACATTGTATTTATGTAAATTTTAACACCAGGCAATGACCTGGTTTTCTAAGATCCAGTCTATAATGTTGTTATTAAAAAGTTATGATGAACAAACAAATTTTATTTATTCCAGGGTGTGGAATATGTATTTGGCATAGTGGGCATCCCTGTGATTGAGACTGCTCTGGCATTCCAAATGGCCGGTCTCAAATATGTAGGTATGCGAAATGAGCAGGCTGCATGCTACGCAGCACAAGCTGTTGGATACCTTACAGGTAATTAAATTATTCAATTTAGTGTTTAACTACATCTGGGTTTGCCTCTTCCTGTTTTGAAGTCTGTTAAAAAACTTCAGCACTCTTCAAACATCAAAATTACATAAGAAAGTCCCCCTAAATGCCCAGCCTTCACTAATTCCTTAGCTGGGAAGAAGTGGTGCAACAAACTTCTCAGTAGCACAGCGGTCTGTTGCAACAATAGTGCCAAGGTACCTTTTGGTTACAAGCGAAATGTGAATCCTAACTAATCCATATTAATATTATAAATTCGAAAGTAACTCTTATGTCTGTCTGTATATTACCTTTTCACGCCTAAACCACTGAACAGATTTTGATAAAATTTGGCAAGGGGATAGATGGTATCCCGGGGACGGACATAGGCTACTTTTATCGACGTACACGCGGGCGAAACCGCGGGCGGGAGCTAGTATTATAAATGCGAAAGTGAGTTTGTTTGTTACGCTTTCACGCTAAAACAGCTGAACAGATTGAGGTGAATATGGCACATGGGTAAACCATGACCTGGAATAGGACATTGGATACTTTTATCTCTATCTGGGTTGTGGAGGTCAGATAGGCAGTCGCTCCATGTAAAATACTGGTATTCAGCTGCATCCAGTTAGATTGGAAGCCGAACCCAACATAGTTGGGAAAAGGCTAGGCAGATGATGATGATACTTTTATCTCTATATTCCCACGGAATCGAGACTTACGCGGGTGAAACAGCGGGGCGCAGCTAGTATAATCACATTTATTATGATATGCTCTAACAGGCTTTACTTGATAAATTAGATAATTATTATTTATTCTATAAACTCTATCCTAGTAAACAATGATTGGAATGTAATCAATTAGCTATTCTAATGAATAGTTTGTCCAATAGCAGAGAATATGAAGGAAATAAATTAAATAGTAATGAGGTTAAATGTCCATAATAATAAATATGTAATCACCCATTATAATTCTTGGGTGTAAAAAACATTTTATATTATAAGTCTAAACCTTTTTCAATGTCATTCAATCCACAATACACTACAATTTTACTCCCATTTGTAGTGTAAGCATAATCCTTTTCCTTACTAATGTTATAAATGCGAAAGTAACTCTGTCTGTCTGTCGCGCTTTCACGCCAAAACTACTGAACCGATTTTAATACAGCTAGTCTAGAGCCTGAGAAAGGACATAGGCTACTTTTTTCGACATACCACGCGGGCGAAGCCGCGGGCGGAAGCTAGTTAATAATATTATTGCTCCAAATTCCAGGAAAGCCAGGAGTATGTCTTGCAGTATCAGGCCCTGGTCTGCTGCACTGCATCGGCGGCATGGCCAATGCGCAGGTGAACTGCTGGCCACTCATAGTCATCGCCGGCTCGTGTCCACAAGACCATGAAGGCATTGGAGGATTCCAGGAATGGCCACAGGTAAACAAATATCAAAAAAGTAATCTTCCTAAAAGATTTCTGAACTTAATTTTTTTATTTTAAATAGAGACGAGTTTCATAAATATCGTTTTTGGTTTCCTCAACTGTAGGTACTGTAGGGCTTTAGGAGCGTCAGCTATATTTGTGAGGGTGTGTGGTGGAGGTAATTGCAAAGAGGAGGAGGTTTCAAGAGGGTTTATTGATTATAAGAGACGCGTGCACATTTCGGAGGCTCAGTCTAAACTGAACCCTCCCTAAAGAAAATAGCAATCCTATCATCTTTGAACTAAATTGTTGGAACGTTCAAAAGCTACGGCTGCACTCTTACCAGCCTGCATCACATGAGGTTGCGTATCGCATAAAACCTCACAGTACCTAAAAATGTTTGAAAAAGCTAGAGAAGAAATAACATTTAACAATAGAAATCAAAATTCTACATACTTACTTAATACTCACGTACAAATCTAGGCAAACAAGTATTTAAAATATTCTCCATTGTTAAAATTCGGAAACAACAAAAACATAATAGCTGTCCTAACTATTGTGATGCAAATTAAAATACATAGGTAATAAATTGGATTTTTTGCCGCAAAATTGACGTCATCATAGTTATTAGATTTTTTGCCCCTCAATTTTATTGACGTCATCATACTATGCCATAAACAAGGATTAAAAATAAAAAAGAAATGTTATCAAAACGTGTAGCCAAGCAATTCTTAAATGATTAGATTAGATTCATATTTCTACTTACAAAGATCATCCAACAAAGTATGCATTCTATAGATTACGAATGTTCCTACTTACATAAACTAAGTAGGTACTTACATATTTATTACTAGCTGCGCCCCGCGGTTTCACCCCCATAAGTCTCGATTCCGTGAGAATATCGGGATAAAAGTATCATATTATGTCCTATTCCAGGTCATGGTCTACCCATATGCCAAAATTCATCCAAATCTGTTCAGCCGTTTTAGCGTAAAAGCGCAACAAACAAACAAACTCACTTTCGCATTTATAATATTAGTTAGGATAGTTAGGATTCACATTTCGCATGTAATCGAAAGGTACAGTTCGATTCAAACTTAATGGCGGCTCGGAACATGAGGCGAGTCGCTGCGCAGTAACAATTTCATGTGACAGCGGGGGTGAGGGGTGGGGTACTGCGCAGCTAAAAGCTAACTTCCGAGCCGCCATTAAGTTTGAATCGATCTGTACCTTTGCACTATTGTCGTAGAGCGTAACAGACCCCATCTTGTAGACTAGCTTCCGCCCGCGGCTTCGCCCGCGTGGTATGTCGATAAAAAGTAGCCTATGTCCTTCCCCGGGTGTCATCTATCTCCATGCCAAAGATATCCGTTCAGTGGTTTAAGCGTGAAAAGGTAACATACAGACAGACCGACAGAATTTGGTCTTAATAACAGTCGTTTTAAGCGAATTCGTTATAAACGGTTTTGAATGTATAGGTATAATATGTATCTATAATTCTAGCGAGTAGTTAGATAGATTCTATTTGCTAGAATTTTATAATGAAAATAGTTACATCATTAAGCCGTGATATCTCGCCCCTAGGTATTACTAATCTAAGATATCGATTGATAAGCTACCCATTATCTTTATAATATTTTATTCAGTACAAAATCAAGAATTCCGTCAATCATACCAACACTTGTGTTATTGTTGAACTTTGATCTTTTAGTTGAAGTCTGCATTCAAGGTGTGAAATAAGTTTCATAGCAAATTATCTTGATAGGTACCTAGTAAATTGGTTTTTATAACTTTTTTGTTCATACTCACTTACCGCACTATCTCACAATATACCTCTACCAACGACCTTGATTACAGATTATTTTATAATACTTGGTACGTACTTTGTTAAAAATACCTTGCAAATATGATAAGCATTTTATTTTATGAACAGACGCAACTTCATTAATATTTCTATGAAATAGCACAAATCTTCACCATACTCAAGCACACGCCGAAACAAACCCTGAGTAACTGTTCTTCGACATAGGCATGCCTTTAAAGTTATGTATTTGAGGTCAGCGCAGGTTTCCTGTTCAACCATCCTTACATATTATAAAACAAAGTCCTCCGCCGCGTGTCTGTCGTCCTGTTCATGATAAACTCAAAAACTACTGCACCGATTTTCATACTATTTTCACCTATGGATAGAGTGGTTCTCGAAGAAGGTTTTAGTATATAAAAAACCGAAATCCACGCGGGCGAAGCCGCGGGCATCAGCTAGTATTATAATAAACTAGCTGTGCCCCGCGGTTTCACCCGCGTAAGTCTCGATCCCGTGGGAATATTGGGCTAAAAGTATCCTATGTTATGAAATCTTGACATGTCCAGATATATATCACAATAAATACACATATAAAATGACGCCTATACTCCCCGAAGGGTTGGGCAGAAGTGCACCTTTAGCACACCCACATTTAGCCAGTTATTTTAAATCCCATGTATTAGTGGGCAAGCCAAGCCTATTCCCATCAACCGGGCAGTAATTCAGACCTGCTGCTGAGAAATTCCTGACGGAAAACTCCAATAACACTTTTCCCGACCTGGGAATCGGACCCAGAACGCGCACAGCTTTAGCGCTTGGGACCCACGAGAGCAACGAGGTAGCTTGTACTAGCGTTCTCTCTCTAGGTCGGAAATTATACCACGGGAACGTACTACCGGGATAAAAAGTATCCTATATGTTCATCATATTATATCCAGCTTATAAACTATCTGTGTGCCAAATTTCATCCAAATCCATTCAGCCGTTTCTGCGTGATTGAGTTACAAACATACAAACTTTCACATTTTATAGTAGGATTAATTGGTGGTTACGAATGTGTGCAGGTGGAGTCCAGTCGCCTATACTGCAAGTACGCGGCGCGGCCTCCCTCGCCGCGCCTCATCCCGCTGCACGTGGAGAAGGCCGTGCGCCTCGCCGCCACCGGCCGACCGGGAGTCTCATACCTGGACATGCCCGGAACACTGCTCTTGGTAACACATTTTACTTGTAAAGCTATGGCTATGTTTACACTAGAGCCTAGAGACATTGCTTGAGCCTGAGGAAAACCATGCCATACGGCACATGTTCCTGCCAAGGTTGCGGGAAAGTCCGAAAGGGATACCGGGACTTTGGCAACAGGCAACTGAAGGAACAGTGGTGGGTTATTAAAAGTCTGACACGCCCTTCCGCTCCGCCCAGAGCGGGAGAAGTCATGTGATGATTACCCAATCTCAAAAAAAAAAAAAACGGTACATGTCGCTTCAGGACGAGTCATATTTCTTCGATTTTTGACCTCATTTTTGAGCTCTGTTCAAGTGGGTGTGCTCAGCGGCAACAAACTGAGACAAGTAAAAAGCATCCCAAAAAGGGAGATGAGACGCAAAAAATATTACTTAAGTATCTTGAAGCAACGCTATTAACTTTCAGCTTGATATAACCGTAGATATTCCAAACATGCAATCCTCTTTAGATAAGTTTATCATCTCATCACGTTAATATTTATACAGGGAATTATTGCCGTAATCGCTACGCAAAATAAATTATAAATATTTTATTAATTTTAATCAGGCTGAAGCAGACGAAGACAAAGTACCGATAGACTTCTACAGCGCCCCGCCAGTGTCTCTGGCACACCCCAACCCCGCGTTAGTGTCGGAAGCCGCCGACTTGTTGGCGAAGGCCGAGCGCCCGCTCGTCATCGTGGGCAAAGGCGCCGCCCACGCGCGGGCCGAGGAAGCCATCAACAAGCTTGTAGAGAACACGAAGCTGCCGTTCTTACCTACGCCTATGGGTTCGTGAGGAAAATTTTTCATAAACTAACAAATAAATGCCGAAATTAATATTTCTCTATCCGTAATATGTCTCTCAAAACGCATCAAGGAAATTTCAAACCAATAATTACTGTCAATATTCCATCATGAGAAATGATGTTTATTTTTGTAAGTAGGTTTATACAAACACTTTCACGCATCAATAATATTTTTTAAACTGAATGAGGTTGAGGTAATGGCCCAATTTCATGGAGCTTCAACAAATCTGCCAAAATTAAGGTAATCTGTACACCTCTGCCTACCCCATCAGGAATACAGGCGTAATGTAATGTTACTATATTGACTTTATTATCTTCTAACGAATTCAAATGATAAAATAACTACATAATGCTATTCAGGCAAAGGAGTGGTACCCGATGAGTCAGAATACTGCGTGTCCACTGCGCGCACGCAGGCTCTACTCAAAGCTGACGTCATCCTGCTGTTGGGCGCCCGACTTAACTGGATGCTGCACTTCGGACAACAGCCGCGGTTCGCGCCCGATGTCAAAATTATTCAGGTACTGGTGAAACTTTACTGTTATAATTTTGATAATTTTTAAATTGATCTTCTTGAAGTCTGCTCTTGAAACACATTGTATGTAAAATTGTGGTTGCTATCCTCCTGCTTTAAAATTTTGATCGAATATCTTGTCATTTAATTTGTAATGTTTAACGGTTGTGATTATATCACCAAAAAGCAATGACCAACTTGTTTTCCCCAAACTTCTTTCTCTTCAAGAAACCAACAGTCAGACACACTATACAAACAAATAAGACAAATATTATTATTATTGTATTTACAGGTCGACATAACCCCTGAAGAATTCCACAACAGCATCAAGTCCGAGGTGGCAGTGCACTCAGACATCAAGCCGTTCACTGAGGCGCTCGCACTCAAACTGGCAGAGAAGAAGTTCAGCCTGCAACCAGCTAGCAACAGCTGGTGGCAAGCGTTGCAGCAGAAACAGAAGGCTAACACTGAGTTCGTTAAGGTATAAGATCGGCTTGTAAAGATACACATGGCCTCTAAAAGTTCATATTGACATGTCATGAAAGTTTATTTTTTGTAGATCATTTGACTCATCGCCCTTGGACATAGCAGGAAACTATAGTTCCTGCCTTTCTATTGCCCTGCCTCATTGGATCTCTAAACCTCCAAAAATAATCTACATCTACACTTCTACACTAATATTATAAAGAGGAAAGATTTGTATTTTTGTGTGTATGTTTGTAATGAATAAACTCAGAAACTACTGCGCCGATTTCAAAAATTCTTTCACCATTAGACACTACATTCACCCTGAGTAACATAGGCTATAATTTATAAAGATTACACGCGGGCGAAGCCGCTGGCGGCAGCTAGTCTTAAATAAATTAAATAACCAGGCGCTGTAAAACAGTTTACCACATTCAGCTCCTATTACTTTAGTCCTTTACTGATTTTACTATTTTTGTTAACAAAACCTGTTTCGCTTCACCAGGCACAATCTAGCAATACCACATTGCCGCTGAACTACTTCGCAGTATTCAAGACGGTTCAGGCGAACATCCCGAAGGACTCCATTATCGTGAGCGAGGGCGCCAACACGATGGACATCGGCCGCGGCATGCTGCTCAACAACAAGGCGCGACACAGGCTCGACGCTGGCACCTTCGGCACTATGGGGGTTAGTTCAAGCATACTTAAACATCAATATGTAGTCGTAACGAATGTTAACAGCTGTTGTTTAAAAATTCTACAATGGAATGAATGCCTATGAAACCAAAGTTCAAATGATTACTGTATGAGAATTGAGTAGTTTGTAACAATTAATCCACGACATAAGTTTTTTTAATCAAAATTTCTGATCCAAAACCATAACGATGATAATCATTGTAACAATATTCTGATTTAAAAGAGTGTGCGTGGAGTTTCTTGCCCGTTCTTCTCCATAGGAACCTACTACACTTTGGAATGGGCAACTAGCTTCATCTTTCTGACTGACCGACCCCTTGACAATTCAAAAGTGCCTGTAATTGGTTTATTTGAAATAAATGCTTTGACTTTGAGAATCGTAAATGAAAAACAATAAAATGCATTTCTTTTGAAACATTTTCAGACAGTGAATCCCTTGATCTCTATACATTTAATAAAAATAATACTCAAAGCCTTGTTTTAAAAACCAATTTCTTCATTCAAAGGTGGGTCCCGGATTCGCGGTAGCTGCAGCGATGTGGTGCCGCGACTACGCGCCCGGCAAACGCGTCATCTGTGTCGAAGGAGACTCGGCCTTCGGATTCTCTGGTATGTTATCATTTAACCAGTATAAATCATACAATACAATGAGTATAAACTTGTTTCATATTTTAACACTAACAATTGTTAGAGAATGTCAATAATTTCTTGTAACAATATCAATCATTATGTTTGTCCAAGCTGTTTTATTCTGTGTCATACAAATGTTTGTATTATTGATGCTTTGATTATGTTTCGTAGGTATGGAACTCGAAACTATGGTCCGGTACAGGCTGCCTGTGATTATCGTCATAGTAAACAACAGCGGTATATACAGCGGCTTCTCTAAAGAGGTTATGGAAGATATCCAATCTGGTGGCGATATTGCTCAGTGGTAAGTTATGGGATAACTTTAACCCTACATAACAATGAGTAAGTGGTAATACTCTAACCTCCTTACTAATAAACGTTGTATAGCGTCTGTATAGTTATACAACGCTTTGTCTTCTTGTTTCGAAAGTCTAATTACTAACGACTGAAAGAGAGAAACCGGTGAGTAACTATTCACCTGATATAATACGTTTATTAGTAAGGGCGTAGGCTTCAATTGGATAACTAGCTGCGCCCCGCAGTTTCACCCGCGTAAGTCTCGATCCCGTGGGAATACCGGAATAAAAAGTATCCTGTGTCCTATTCTAGGTCATGGTTACCCATGTGCCAAATTTCATCCCGATCGGGTCAGCCGTTTTAAGTGAAAGCGTAACAAACAAACTCACTTTCTCATTTATAATACTAGCTTCGTAGATAAAAAGTAGCCTATGTCCTCCACCCTTCCCCAGGGTGCCATCCCCATCCTTGCCAAATTTTGTCGAAATCCGTTCAGTGAAAAGGCGTGAAAAGGGTAACACACACAGACAGAGTTACTTTCGAATTTATAATATTAGTATGGATTAGTTAGGATAAGTGGGTAACTTGGTTCTATGTTCTATAGTAGGAATTTGGTTTCCGCACTTAGTCCTTACGGTGGACCATTGTGCGTGGCACTTGTGTAGGTACTTGGTTTTCTACATGAACATATTATGGTGGTTATAATTTAAAACACTTTTAATTTCCAGCACTCCACCAACTGCCCTCGGCTGCGAAATTAGGTATGAGAAGATGATGGAAATGTTCGGTGAGACTGGACACCTCTGCCGCACCGTTGAGGAGATCGAAGCCGCCGTTAAGAAAGCCTTAACAGTTACAGACAAGCCCAGCATCATCAACATACTTATTGACCCACAGTCCAACAGGAAACCACAGACATTCAACTGGCTGACTGAATCTAAACTGTGATATGGTTACTGTTACATTTGATACCTAATTATTAATTAGGTAATTGGCAATTAATTACCTAATAAATTTTGTACCAAAAATGACATGGAACAGGGTGGTGGGGCTTGAGTGGTAAAACTGACTTCAAAGAACTACATTCTTATTGCATTTCCTGTGAAATACATGTATTAATAATGTATAATAAAAGGTATTTATAACTGTTAAAAATGTTATATAAGCTGTTGCACTTTATTGTTACTGTGTTATGAGCGTTGATTGATTCTAAAAGTTGGCAATGTCGCAAATAGCTGTCAAATATTTACTTGTTTTGATTATTACACAACTGCCCAAAAAAAAGTGTAATGTTTTTCATTATTACTGTATGGAAATATGAAATATTGCTAACTAACTAACTGCAATTATAACACTGAATTGGATGTTGTAACAGTTTTAGGTGTGAAAAAGGAAATTGGAAAATTCCCAAATACTTTTTTTTTTAATTAATCTAAATATTCAGTGTTACGATATTAATTACTGCATTTCATAATCAATATCATAATTCACTAGTAAGCCATATTTCATATTTACATACACTAATATTGTCAAATTAATCAAATAGCGAAATATTCTAATCTTTTTGCGACGTTGCTCACTTTCAGAATACATGGTCTTAAGGTACTTAAAAAAAAAAACAAGCATGGACTTTGATATTGTCTGTAATTGAGTCATACTTATTTATGGTCACATTGTTGTAATTTGTATATAATGAACTTAAAAATATATATAAACTTTACATTATAAACTAAATCCCTGTATTTTCATTTAACTCCTGGAGGCAAATGAATCTGCTGTCTTGGTTGTCCAGAGCAACATAAGATGAGCAGTAGTTGTATAAGTAATATACTTTACATTTTGCTGAGGCAACCGATCAAAAAGTTCTCTATCACAGTTTGCGCTGGAAAGAAAAAAAGAACATAATAAAAATATTATTACCAAGAACTTATCCTTTCTATGTATAAAGTATTAATAATTCATATAGGTACCCAGTTTGCAGTTATTGGTAGTGGTCAGTGTGTAAGCATCTTGATCATAATCATTGGTAAGAGTGAGATCAGCTCCTCGGACAAGAAGCTCATTGCAAGTATATGGGAAGTCAGCTGCTGCTGCATACATCAATGCGGTGCTACCAGACTGAAACAATAATCACATCATAACAAATAACTGCCAGTATTATATATAAGAGATCAAAGGTAAGTGATACTCACATCATCTTGTATATCAGCATCAGCTCCTTCATTCAGAAGAAACTTCACAACCTCATGGTGTCCCCCCGCAGCTGCCAAGTGTAGTGCCGTCTCACCCTCTGGACCCCGCATATTAACATTGGCACCACACCTAGTTATAACAAAAGACAGCTTTTATTTGTGGTAGAAACTAGTTAATACCAATTCTACAATGAAATAAAAGATGCAAGAAAGACTCAATGACAAAGGGACAGGGACCCTTTGTCAATGAATACCAAAATCAATCTAAGTGCAGACAAAGAACAAAGGATCCCCTGCAGTGTACTCACCATACTAGGTCTTGGCAGCTGTTTAACTGTCCATAGCTGGCTGCCCAGTGCAGGGCAGTGAGTCCATGCTCATCAGTGATGTCAACATACTGCTCCAGTTTCACGTCGTCACGGGTTATTTCACCGCGGCCAGCCTTCGCGTGTAAGCTACAATCTGGCTGGGGTAACTCCGGGACTCGCGCCTGCGTATTACCTGCAAAAGCAACCTTGAACGTTATACTTACCTACTTCAAACCCACAAAGAAACTCCTAGAAATCAATAGATGTAGACGTCGTGGTAGGGAAAAATTACGTCGAAAACGACATTACCTCTTTGTAAATTGGTTAGCGCGGTGCACTGGACGGATTTATACGGCGTAAATGCACTTTTTCTTACACCGTTTAAATTGGGCGCCCATCGTTGATAGCCTCCGCTACCACTTTTACTGCTATCCTGACTTCCCGAATCATATTCAAACTTGTAGGAGTCCAAATTTTCTTGTTTTTCTTGCTTTATATCAATGTTTTTGCCCTCGTGCTTTACAGAAACAGCTTCTTCCATTTTATATGATTTTATTGTTTTGTGTATTTCAATGAATCAACAACAAAGATCAAACACCAAAGACAACAATAAATTGAATGAATCCACAGACTATGAATGAATCAAAGAGGAACAGCAATGTCAACAGAAGCAGCGCAATACCACAGACCAAAATTATCTTAGACAACTCAATGGAAATTAATCACTGATATTCTCGACTGCGTCAAACAATCTTCAAAACAATTTTTGACATGAAATAGAGATTTCAATAAATTCAACATGGTTTTTACTGTGCGTTTGCACTGGCGAGACATTCACGACAAAACATATTGAAATCTCTATTTTCTGTCAATATCTACAATATTTGACAGGAACTAGAGATTTCAACATTTTTTATGTGAATGTTTCGCCAGTGCAAACGCACAGTAACTGTGCGTTTGCGAAACATGTTGAAATCTCTATTTCCTTTCAATTATTATAGGCAGTTCGGATCATGAGGCGAGTCGCTGCACAAAAATAATTGCATGTGTCAGCGGAAGTGAGGGGTGGGGTCTGTGCACAGGGAGTGTAACTTCGGAGCCGCCGAATCGAACAGTTTACTGTAGGGTTGGTTTTCGTCATCCAGAGTAATCATTGAATGCCGCCATCCACGTTCAAAAGCCAAGTTGGATTGATTCATTCGTAGATAGTGTAAGGCCCTAATTAGATATAACTTCAATAAAATTGTATGTATTTCTAATCAAGCGCTGCCGTCCAAATGCGAGAGGGCGCGACCCTCTCAAGTGTCACAGCGCCTGGCGCCACTGCTGTCAATTTTATGACACTACCCACAGAAAAGGTCGGTTGTCGTTTTTATAGAATTAATTGTTTAAAAGAAAAACTACGTAGTGAAACTGCACAAACTTAAAACTAGCCCTTACGTCAAAATTATAGCACCATTTCGTCAAAGGGTCAAAAAGCCACATGTGGTTTCGTTGCGCCTGAAAGACTTATATACTTGGATGCCAGTTCCCTTTTTTACTATTTTTCCTTGTCGTTTTCTCTGCATCAGTCATGTATGTTGAGGGTTCAAAAGTTACAACATGACTATGTGGCAATCTTGTTGTGTTTGACGAGCGTCCAACGCGCACCTCGGGCGCTTGTTATAACTAGTCCCTCACAGGCTTAGTTTAACTAGATTGGCTTAGTATAGATGAGGTAGACTGGTAGAGTTATTATGTTTATGACTATGAACCTTCTTAGCATTGCCACCGAGGCAACGTATGGCAGTTCTTAGCCTCTGGATAACGTAAAAGCCAGCCCTTGGGTTAAGGGAAGTGTCAACCAACGGCTTAGCTTAGAGATTTCAAGATTATTATATTTACACCGTTTGAGGTTTTCCGCAGTCACAGCAGCAGCGCCAGCCCAGCACGCCGAGGCAGTAAGATGGGATGACACAGGCGTATTAATACGCGGTGCGTTCACGATGCGGCAAAATGGCCGTCGAATTTGTTGCGATTGCCGCACGCAAAGCCGGCGGCCGCCGGCTGCCAGCCGACTGGAAGTATGACCGGGCTGTGTGGATCCATCATAATACAGCGGAACGCCGATGACGCGTGGCGGCATAGGTACCTACCTACCTACTGTTCTGTCAGTTCAGTTCAAGTCAGTGTCAATGTCAAATCATCTGCCAATTTCAAAACAAACGTTCGCCGGCTTATTTTTGTTGCTTTTTGTGCTTTTACTATTTTACAACTTGGAATATAATTTTGTTTAAACACTGTTGTCTACCTGCACATATTGTTCTGTAGTATTATACTAAAACCCGAGAAAAAATGTCAGCACTTGGAAACGAGAGTCAAGTAACCAAACAGTTGCAACAAGACTTACAAAATGAATTAAACACTGCTAATCAACTGTTAAGACTAATGTAAGTAATGAATGTGTTGTCTATTTACTGTATCCGTCATGTAATTACTTTATTACTCACTATTATTTATGTAGAGCATGTTTGTAGTAAGTTGGCTACTACTATTTCTGTTCTATAGGCTGTAGGTAGGTAAACATGCCAGTTGAATTTGAATTATAAGAGCCGGTACCTATTAACTACAGTACAAGTACGTTTAATATTTTTGAATGTATGATTTGCAGATCAGTAGAACTACAACAAATCAAACACTTCACTAGGCCTGGGGGAGACTTTGCAGCCACCGCTTTGAAGGTAAATGTTAAGTCTGTTCATCTACCAATTAAATTGAAAAAATACAGTTTAGTTGTTGTTAGCTCGTACAAAAATGATTTCAAACTGACGACTTTTATGGCTCCATATCTCTTCATTTAGTAAGAAAAAAAAAACTACTTTACTTGATGCATTCTAGACAATGACACATCACAATGACGTCTGTCTGTCTGTTTTTGCCCAGTACCACAGTAATGGGCAAAAAAAATGCGTAAATTGAGAAAGCAATTTCAAGCACTGTGAATATGAAACTATACATTAAAGATGCACCAATACTTGTTTTTAAAAATTATTTCTAATTTCATTTCAGAACACAGCACTGATTAAGGAGTTAGCAAAACTTCGACAAGTTGACTTACAGAACTTGCCTCCTTTCACGAGAAAACAAATAGATATGAGTATGCATGCTAATGAAAATTTGTCTCTTGAGGAACATAATACTTTTAGAAATGACTCTGAAGAAGAAGAAAGCCAATGAATGTGTAAGAGTTGAAAGACTTCTGTATGTATGATCCCAATCAGATGTAGGTATACAAGATGACCAGAAAGAAAACATTGTTTTAAATACCCTAAATACACTTCCACACAATAGGCATAACGGACAGTCCTCTAGGCAGAGCGTGCATGGATGCTGAGGAAACCGCCGCGCACGTGCTCTTTGAACGCACGGGCGTCACCCAGATTAGAACTGAAACCCTTGGGTTACCCAGATCTTACACAGAGGTTCTGTACAAACCAGAAGACTTAGTTAACTTCTGGAGGGAGGTGGGCTGGTTTGAATAACCACCAACGGCCGCCATGGCCCACGCTCAATGGTCCACATTAGGGACTTAGTGCGGAAGCCAAACACGTAACATAGAACATAGATACCCTAAATACCGTCATGTTGTGTCTGAGATTTGTTGATAGGATTCTTTATATTTTATCATTTTCGATTTTTTCTTATACTTGCCCTTTAGAAGTATATTTAATCAACGACAAGTATCCATCTGTTGATAAAAAGAAAAAAGAAGCCTACTTAATGGTTGAAAAGTTGTGTTAATTTGTCCTAACTTATTCTAAATGCGAAAATGAGTTTGTTTGTTACACTTTCACGCTAAAATGGCTGGATGGATTTGGATGAAATTTGGCACATGGGTAGACCATGATCCGGAGAAGGACATAGGCTATTGTTCAACAACAACTAGTTGTCTTATATATAAGAGTAAGGCAGGTTTTGAGTTGAATGAGTCTGTTGAACTCTTGTGATTTATATGATTTAACTAGCTGCCGCCCGCGGCTTCGCCCGCGTGGATGTCGGTTATTATTTACTAAAACCTTCCTCGAGAACCACTATCCATTGGTGAAACCAGCATGAAAATCGGTGTAGTCTGTTTTGAGTTTATCGCGAACAGGACGACATGCAGACGCGGCGGAGGACTTTGTTTATATGTAATATGCAAGGATTAGTGGTTAAGATTTAAGAATAAAAAGCACCTTTATACATAAATTCTTTATTTGTTTTGTTTGTGACTAATTTATTATTTAATCACAATATTATTAACTTAGTATAAAATCTTTATCAACAGAGTAACATATACAAGGCAACATGCATTTTATTTTTGAGCTTCATTAACTTTAGGCCATGGCCATGGTAAATAAAAGTTATTGTTATACAATATTTTTCTAGTAGGCAAACTATAAAGAAATCTGTAATTTCATTAGAAGCAACAAGTTTCGGCCACTTTATAGTTTCATTATTATCCTAATAAAAACAGTAGATTGATTAACTAGTAACATTTATTTTAGATCTGAGTTAATTATTATTAATAACTAATGAAAAACAAGATAGGCCTTCCTGAGCTAGAAACGCTCATGTTTTCTTACATTCCTCATTCATTTCAATTCCATTCTCCAACTTGTATTTGGAATCCATCTATAATACACTCTTATTTACAAGTTTTAGCTCCCCAAGTATTTAGAGAAATATATACTAATCTGAAACGTGAGAGGAAAATATAAACGTCATTTATAAAATCCATAATATTCCCTCCTCAATAAAGCCATGGTAACAGCTTAAGACTAGATAAACTACAAAATAACTTATGAATTATTGAAATAAAGCTGCCTTTTCTTTGAACAATTGCCTCCGCATAGCCTTTTCTTCGGCCTCTCTGCGTTTCTCTTCTTGTTCTTGTATAATTTCATTGTGGAATCTGTTGCTTTTGGAGAGTTCTTCAATCTTAGCTTCAAAGAAAGTTTTTGCTCCGTTCACTCCGACTTGGTCCACGTTGATCTCTGTGAGTCGTGCGAATGCGTCCAGGCCGGAGTCTGTCTCCAGTTCCCCCGCACGCGCTTTCCTGAAAAACAAAAACAGCTAGCATTAGAAGGAGAACAATGTGCATTTAGGTATTGAAATGTGTGAAGTACTATATCGACTCATTGACGACACGGTTTATCGCGAACAGGGATCTTCAAACCATATGATGTTAGTATTTACCCATTTTAATGGAAGCACTGACTCAACCGCCAATATTGTGACATGTGAAGCAGCTCTTAGTAAGTTAGTACCTAAATAATTGGTAGGTAAGTAATACATTGTTGTGTGTAACCAGGTTTGTGACGTAGGTTTTGTACCTATGTGTAAAATGTGATTGTTGTAATGGGGCCCGCAAGGTTCTTTCCCGAATAGGTGCTACAAACAGGGTAAAAAGCACGATACGGTCTACAGTTTTTCCTACATAAAACCTTAATTGTGTTGCTGGTGTTACTGGTGTTAGGTTGTGTACTCTGAATTTGAACGCAAAAAATAATTTTATGTCGTTGACTTGGACCAATATTTCTATGACTTGAACATTTTTAGGGACAAACTCCCAAAACAGGCACAAGAACTAATTTTAACATTCGCAATCAGTACCTACATAACGGGTAACTACGTTGTAGCTGACTCGTTCGTTGCCACACGGCACTACAGTTATTTTAAACCAACCAAGGATGTTACTTATAACTTTTTTAAACCGAACACTCCGGTTCTTTTGATTAAAAACTGACTCCGCTCAACTGTCGATTGGCCTTCTAATGGCCGATAATAATTAAAATTCTATTGTGTCTCGTTAATGACAGTTGGAGGTTTAATGTCATTACGTATATTAAGTAGTAATAGTATAGTATGCCATAGGGGTCTACTTTTACTTTATTTTGACGTGATGCGAAAATCGAACCCGCGACCCTGTCCCCAACCCACTGCGCTATAGTTCGTAGAGAGACGAACCGGAGAGAGTGGTTGGCCGGTTCTTCCTCTCTACGCTTAGACTCGTGCTTTATCTTTCAATTTCAACTAGTGCTGATAAAAACTAAATGGTTTTAGTTACCTGTAAATAAGTAAAAATTCCCGGAAACTAATTCTGTTGTCCCCATCTTCATCAACCTCTGAGATCATAGCCTTCAGTCCAAGATGAGTCTGTGGTGCTCCCAGTCGCTCCATCATTCTTTTCACTTCAGTCAGGTCTAGGTAACCGTCGCGACCTTCATCGAATCTAAAACAAAGAAAAATATTGATTAATAAAGGTCTTGCAAAACTCGGTATCAAACTATCAATAGGTACGTGGTACGATATTCGTACTTCGCATCTAAAAGTGAAACTCCGACAGTCTTTGTAATACATAAATTAATAACTTTCGTCCCTTTTTAGAACCATACGATTACGTACGTACCTAACTAGGTAAGTATGAATTACGTAAGTTATTAAGTAGTAGTAGTAGGCCGATATACGTAGTTTTAAAGCTTGCATTAAAAGTAGGTAGGTACCTATACTTAGTTGTGTTAGGTGCCCACCACTACTAATTTGCGTCAACGATTAATAATTACGGGCACTCTGCTCAGCTCAACTCAGCTGCGCCACCAACCTTTCGGAATGGCTAATGTTTTCAGCACGAATTTTTTTAATGGTACCTACTCACGGCTACACGTCAAGCTATACATTTCCAGTTTATGCTGATCTCGCATTGTATAGGATTTCCGCACAATGCGAGGTCAGCTTATACTGGAAATGTATAAACTTGATGTGTAGCCGTGTGCACCTAAGTAAGGCACTCGTATCGCTGGCGCCTTGAAGAATAGGTTGATGAGATCTAAAAATCCATAAAGCAGAATGTTAGTATTGCCACATTTTTCATAAAGCACAATGTTAGTGTTGCCACATTTATTGTTGGTTATAGGCACAAAATGGTTATGGCGACAAGTGTTGCATCATAAATTAATATATTATAGCAAGCCTCGAAGAATTCGTAACCGTACACGCTGCGGAATAATGAAGTTATGTCTATAATGAAGTGAGTCAAAATAATACAACAAGGAAAGTTCTGTCTCTGTAGCGTATTAGAAAGAAGACATACATTCTATGTCACATAATGGAACGAATGACCGTTACGTTATTCAGTGTCATGTACGGGGAATGCTAATTTATATACGTTTAAATATGCCACTTTCGCTCAGCTCAACTTGGTTTGAAGAAGAAAATTTATATTACACGTTTGCGTAAAGCCCGAAAATCTGTATAATCAATCAATGAACTGTGCCTCATCAGCATAGCATTCGAATTACTTATGAAAGTTAGAAGATGGATTATATTATGATTATTATATCACTGATAAAATTTCCTAGTAAACCTTATATCACTGTTATTACTTATCTATATGAACAAATGCTGGCGTGATGTGATGAGTTGATGGCTAAGAGAACTTGTGACTTGTGACAGATTGAACCTGCAGAGAAGGAAGTGTGCTGGTATCCTATGGGGGAAACCTTTCCTCAACAGGGGTGGGATAGCAAAGGTTGAATTTAAAAAATACCTTATTGGCTTGACGCAGCTTCCCTAGCACCATTCCTGCACGGGATTGACAGGTTAGGGAATTCAAACTAATTGTTAGGTAATACTGCTACTAATGGTGCATTAACGAATACAATAAGCTGTTTTTTTACCTATATGTAGGTACATGGCCTATGGTACCTACCTAATTCAGACAAAATTACTTAGTGTAACTTTTTGCTAAGTCAATTTTGTGGTTGCTTCACATTTGCTTCTCTGCTCTAGGTAGGTACCTACTTCGTCTAGAGTTGCTTTATCAAGTAAACATGACTAAGAACTTGTTTATATGGGAAGCACGTTCCTGTTTCACGTATTTCACCTAGTTACATTCATTGCGTGAAATATTATTGTTAGTAGATAGGTAGTTAGGTAGGTACATATTGGACCTACTAAATATAAAAAGTTAGATTCGAGAAGATGTTACTCACAAACATCATAGAAAAAGTGGAGGCCTCATGTGATTTAACATAATAGGCCGACGCGATGGCATAGTTTCTTCTACCCACGTAGTAGGACTATTAAGTAAGTACCTACGTATATAGATACCTATGTAGATAGGTCGATATCTATGTAGATAGGTACCTAGGTGTTAATCTAAGGTGAACCTTGTCCGTATACTTAATATACAGTTACCTATATACTATTTCCTACCTAACCTTTGGGTCTGCTACCTATATACTTAGGTAAGTACCTACTTAGGTTTGTTTTCCTGGTTCATTGAGTTTCGGGTATCCGATAAAGGCAATATTATGGCGATAAGCTAAGCAGATAATAAACCTAGGTAAGTACCTACACACGGCTACACACACATCAAGCTATACATTTCCAGTATATTATTATGCTGATCTCGCATTGTATGGGATTTCCGTAGAATGCGAGGTCAGATTATACTGGAAATGTATAGCTTGATGTGCAGCCGTGTGTACCTACCTACTTATTTTATTTGTATTTAGCGAAGTATTAGGTATCTAAACACATAATATTTACAGATAATTAATATAAGTGCCTTCTAGCGATATCTTCTTATTTATCGTATTTTTATAGGTAAACGGAGTTTTTAGAGGCTAAATAAAATGATAACCACACCTGTTTTAAAACAACAATATTTTTCTATACTCGAAGTTACATAAGTAAGTATCTAAGCGGGTATGTACCTAGATGTAAGTACCTACCTTGACCTTGACCTATCCGTGTAATGTGTAAAATAATGCAAATTTTCTATTTAAAGCAAGATTAGCAAGTCATATAAGTACACCTATATGCCGTATACCTACGTAGGTACCTTAGCTATGTTCGTGGATTGACTACTGTGCAATAGAGTGGCACAACACAAGCAAGGCCATGTGTCCCCTTATTTCATTAACAAGCAACCAACTGCGATACATACAGATCGTACATAGGTTGGTACTTGTCTATGTTATATCACGGGAAGCGTAACACTGTGATTTATTGTATCCTTTCGAGATACGTTACCTATTGTACCTACCTCACATTCTGCTAGATACCTACCTACTTCTGGTGGTTTGGAACAATAAATTTTCCTAACAGACTGACAGTAATGTCTGCTGTTTTCAGTCATGTAGGTTTCTCTTTGAAGCTACAGCCATGATATAGGTACCTAGTTATATTTTCAATAGATCGAATTCAATGCTAGTACAGTGTGTATGTACTTGTGTTATTTTAATATTAGCTTGAACCGAATGTTCGGCATTTGAGCCGACGTTCGGGTGAATCCGAAGTTCGGTTAAACCGAATGTGAGACGAATTTCAGCCCATCCCTAGTTTCCACTGTAAACTAAAATTAAAGATGAAAACAAACCATGCCTTTCTCAAGTTTGTCTGAGTTTATCCACGTGAAAGCGTATCAAACAAACGGTCAGTCGGACATACCTGCACTACAGGTACAGACAAACATTTTTTATCTAGGTAGGTAGATATACAGAACAGCTAATATATGTAGGTAGGTATACACATGTAAGTCATCGTGGTTATAGCCACAGGTTACAAATCGTACCTATTGTCATGGTAGTTGTTTCAAGGTAAGTGAAGGCAAAGTCTAGTCACACAAATCATGTTTAAAAGTCTTTGACTTCCATGAAACAATAGATTTTTGCGGTGTTAGGTAGATGTATAAAATAAAAAGAATAAATACACGAGTGTCTAATGCATGAATGACACTAAAATAAAGACCATTGTAACCTTGCCAGCTACACTTATTTTCCTAATCGACTGTTTCGCATAGGGGTACCTATGCGAAACAGTCGATGAGTGTGTACCTATACGTAAACGTAAGTAAGTAGGTATACTTACTTACGTTTACGTATAGGTACACACATCTGTTGAATTGAAAGCCAATGCCTGCATTCATAATCTTGTTAAACTTGTTTGTCACTAGTAAAACACAGGCGTTTAGATGCAATATTTTCTTGCTCAGTTCACTTTTACTTACACACTAGGTAGGTACAGAAATCTTGTTTTCTATGTTTAATTTAACGCACAAAAAAATAATGAAAACCCATAACATCATCTGTGTAAAATACAAATAAACTCTCGATTCTGTCACAGCTTCTGTGTCATATTTAAACCTACGTAGGTATAGGTAGGTGCCTATCCTCTCATACCGAGTTCCCTAAACAGTCAGAATCGCTGCGGGGGACATTTTGACTCATGTGTTTTTACGATGTTTAAGCGCAAACAATTACTAATGTTGTGGTTTTGAATATTATACAATTATCCCAATGACGTAAGTAATTGATAACAAAGTAAGTAATAAAGTCATTCTTTGTTTGTTTCATAAATCGTGTTTTATTTTATAGTGACGAAGAACCAGTTGCCCATATTGTTAATTAAACAATGTCCAATAGCAATGACTATATGAATAGCCTCACCAATAGGTAAATCAAGGAAGGAAGCGACTCCTATAGTCGAAACGGTGCTCGGTGTTTTGTCGCTCATGGTAGGTATCAGAGTTACATACCATTTTTAACCGACTTCTTCAAAAAGGAGGAGGTTCTCAATTCGCCTGTATGTTTTTTTTTTTTTGTGTGTGTGTATGTTACCCGATTTTTCCGCCAATTATGAATCGATTTTGATGATTATTTTTTTGTTTGGTAGGTCATGCTTCAGAGGTGGTCCCATATAAATTTTATTAATTTTGCTTGCATAGTTTTTGAGTTAGCTTCAATAATTACGTACTTACTTTTCACACTTTGCGTATGTTGATGACATGTTAATTGACTCCGTCACATAGCAGATAACGGTATACGAATGTATGTGGGGTAGTTATCACAACTGAAAAATAAAAACTTTTTCCAAAAAAAAAACAACCGACTTCCAAAAAAAGTCGTTTTTTTTTGCTTTTCAATTTTCGTTTTTTGCCACCGACTTCCGAAATTAAAGTTATTTTTCACTTTTTTTGTGTTTTTTTTTGAAGTCGGTTGTTTTTTTTTTTGTAAAAAGTTTTTATACAGTAACTGTTTAGTTTGAAGGGTTTACAAACCCATTTATGGTAAATGGGTTTCCCTTAAACAATAACAGTTGAATTTAAGGGGTTAAGGGTTACCCTTATGTTAAGTAATGGTTTAAAGTTACCCATAAAGTACTTACATACTATAAGTAGGCAACAATGGGTTTACTTACTAACCCGTTCACAATGTAGGTATGTTTGAAAGGGTAGGTATTTGTTCATGTGAGGTATGCCGTTCACAGGTTACAGACATCTTAGGGGATTTTTTTGGGAAAACCCTATCGATTTCTTATGGAAAAGTGTTATTACTCTGTGGATGATTTTTTTTTGACTAGAACTTTTTAAATGTTACGTGTCCGCTTGACGATAATTTATTTTTGTGATTGTCTTGTGTCTGTCATGCTTGACTAATAATAGTGATAATAATATTTGTATTTAATCTGAAATGGAATTAGAATTTTAGACTCATACTTTAATTATTTTATTTAATCATTTGTATGCCCAAGTGGCTGATCATGGAATGAACATTATTAGTATTTTAATTATGTAATGAACACCTGCATGTAACCCATGTATCACAAATAAACGATTTGATTTGATTTGAAACCGCGCGAACCGAAACAGCTTAATTAGGTAAGTAGGTATGTAAATATTTTCTATAATTAGCCATTAAATTAATGTAAACATTATATGTGCTTAGTAACACACTGTGACAAAATACCATAACAAATCAACTAGGCGCCTTTTTGATATTATGTATTCATTTTTGCTATCTTGTGTTGAACCAACCTACATAAAATGCTCAGGAATCGATAACCGATAGATGCCTTATTTTCTTTACCTACTAAAAACACTATTATCGTTTCATGACACGACCCAATATAACATCATGTCTTGGAACTATCCTATAAACACCCACGGAAATGAGGCCAGTCATAATAAAATGCCATTACAGTGTCCCACTAAAGACCAGACGCTTCTAATGAATTCTGTAACCTCTGCGCCTCTATATGTCCATCAAATCTATTAGCCATGCTAGTATTCAAATGAATTAAGTTTGTAGGACCTAATTAATTCGCGACTTGTGTATGGTTCGATCTCATTGAAGGAAAGGAGTTATAATAAAATAAAGCAATAACAACCTTGACGTCAAAATATATTCTCGAGCTCTACCTTCTTCCTATTCACAGTTCTACAGGTACCTACTTATGTTATATGTGAACCTTTTTATATTTGGGAGGTGTTGATTCCTTCCTACAGTTGGGTAGGTACTCATGGTGAATTGTAAAGCTCACCCTCTCTGCCCTATTTTTCTAGAGCGCTTTTGTTTTTTCTTTCAAACCCTACTTCAGTTTTCAGAATGAGGTCGTTCTTGTTTTGTACGAAAATTATCGACGATAGCACCATTCTTGTTGTTGATATCGCAATTATTATAACAGCCAACGGTCGCTAACAGTTCCCTCTATTAATATGTCATGTGACATACTTTTTCGTGACTACTGTTAAGAAATTGTAGTTCGCAGACCATATTTTTTGCCATTTAATGTCGACATTCATCATAATTATTACTGTTAGAAGCAATTGAATCTGATAATTTCTCAGAAACATTATGTGAGTACTTGTCTAGGCTTTATTTTCTGTGTCAGGACTGCATACGATGAATGATTGCAGTTGTTACATGACCGTAGCGTCAATTAAGTCTCGATTACGTAAACTCATTTCAATTTTGGCGAATATCCAACAAACAGCGCCGTACAACGATGTTTGGAATTCGTTAGGCTGCGTTACCTACTCTTGTAAGTAATTTAGGCCTTGTCTTTATTCCTTTTTCAAGTAGGGAGAATATTTCTGAGAAGAATTTTATGCATGCTCTAGTCCAAAAAATAAGACAGACGAGTAAAATTACCTTCTGAAACTTAATTTTAAAGGCTCAACCTCTTTGAAATCTCCAACAAACACCTTGTTAACACCTTGATGTAAGTGAGGTAGGTATATATTTATTAAAAACGTGATTGCCATTTTTAGCAGTGTCGTTTGTTAAAACATTCGTCACGTCTTACAGCGCTAAATGAATTTCGTTTCTGTTTTTCTTCCTTCCAGTTAGTTCTGGCAGTGAACCCAACATTTCTGGTGCAGTTCAGAGTTGCATTGCACTGCAACCGCAAAATGCAATGTTGTTGCAACACAAATAGAATGTAAATTGTCTGTGAAACGAAACTCTGTCCCAACCATGTGCTCGTGTGATTGTTATTGTTTCTTACCAGTTTTTAGGAAGTATTCATCTAGAGTTGGTAATTGGCTCAGGCGCAGTAGGTACTTAGGTAGATGTTTACAGTGCAGAACGAAAACAAGCCTTGAGTCATGAATTGGCTATAAATATAATACCTACATTTAGGAGCAGTCAACTCTTATGCCCGCGATACACGAGACGAGTTTTTCAAACCTAGGGTAGCAAGCTAGAACCTCGGTATACTATCCTGGCTTGCTGTCCTGACTTGGCACATGCTAGTGCTGTTTACACGATGAAGTAAATTTTGCGCCTAAAGCATTGCGGTGACTTAGTCCGTAGATTAAAATCACAAATATCCGGAGGATATCTATACAAGTAGTACCTATAGTACTACCTATAGGTATGTTCTATCTTCGCCGGCCATACGAGGCCAGTAAGTACATAAGCCAGGTTAGTAAAATCGGTGGTGGGGGGGCGATACTACCTAAGAAATAGAATCCCATCCTATTAATTAAACTATCACACTATCTTACTATCTCTCTCAGTAGCTTACACCTTATTAGCCTAAAAATGAGGATAGTTCTGTAAACACGGTGCTAGAGTGACTAGCTGGCTAGCTTTCTAGCACTATCTTGCTATCCTATCTTCAAAAAATAGACGACAAGAACATAATACGAATGAAGATTTCAATGCGTAATAATAATAATACATAATCACAATCGCCGAAGCACAACATTTAGACAAAATAAGTACGTCTAAAACCTGTCTACTTTAATAAGAGAGCTTGAGGTCAAAGAAAAAAAGACGAATCTAGTGGCATACATAATAGGTACATAATTATGTAATAGACATTTAGAAATATTTTCGGAATTTGATTATGACATCTCTACATGCAAATGTCCGAATTCCGGACTTTAATGTATTTTTGAAACACAAATACGTGTTTAACTCGTCTCGCTCACATGATTCATGTATTGTTCATTTGGTACTGTGGTATTTAATGCCATATCGTATGACTATTACATTATATCCTGTAGCAGTATTGTCCCTATCAAAATATTGAAATGATACCTGTCTGATGGTGGAGTTGGGTTCAAATATCGTGCTAAAAAATTGAGGCAATAGATATTTACCGTCGATATGGTGTCCCATGGAGGGACTACGAGTATCTATTAAAGGAAGGATTTATGGGTAGTCCTGTTATTATTATCTAATCAGACGATAATTAGAAATAAGTATAATGGTTACAAAAAAGAAGGGAACTTAACTCTTTTTGAGGCAGCTTTTTTTCCTACCCGCCCATTACAATTATGAATTCTAGTCAAGGTTTGGTAGAAAGATACAATCTAATAGACTTCCGTCACGGTGATTAGCAACCGTTCAATTATTTAAATCTACACCTACTGACTAAATATTATTAATGGATATAAAACACGAGTGAGCTGTATTTCGTCAATGGGATTAGGCAACAGCTGTACGTGCTTTCCTTTCAAAATAGTAGTTTTGCATGTTAGCCTCCATGGAACAGTTTAAATATCGTAAACTACGAGTTAAACCGTGAAAACATAAAATTATTTTTACGATTGCTTACCATAACATACTCTAAGCCTTACTGCGTGTCGTGGGGTTTTGTGCACATACCCACTTATATGTTTACAAACACTTATTTCTAAATTAGGGTAGTCCGTACACACTCATTTGCCTCTAAAGTTTACGCCTTTGCTCAAAAATCTAAATTGTTCTTAACATTTCTCTAATAAATATTCAAGTCTGTAAATACACTCAATTCTCATCAACACATCATTCACATTTCCAAGTATTTAAGATAACAGGTGCAGCTCAATCATCAACGTTAAAAGCGTCATCAAGGAAGCTATTAGGTGTTCGACTAAAGTTATTAAGTCATCTGATGTGTCCATTACGCACAGTGATCGTATCTCAATATCAGCTGTTTACTCAATGTGATTCACTGCGTTAATGACATATTACGTGTAACTAGTTGATTAACATGCTTGCGGAAACGGTAAGGTTAAGTCAACGTCATAAAATAAGGAGTAAAGTGCAGTACGGTGTGACTCATTGCGATCATTGATTTTGTCACGTCGCACTTTATCAGCACCAGTTCCCGTCTCACTTCCTCCCAAATGCACTCTGATTAATTTTAATAAGCAACTGCCAACTCGACACTTAAAAAAAAAAAAAAAACATATTCCCAGTTTTTCAGAATTCTGCTAAAATTTGAAACAGCAGTTCCGGAATTACAAATGCGACTACGGAATTAGCGCTACGGAAACGTACAGATTGAAAGTTGTTGTAACACTAGGCTAATCTGAAGGTTGAATGCTGAGTGCATATTCACAATGCCCATTAACACATAATATTTAGCAGACTTCTGGTAACAACACATGGCCATGTTATGATCAACAGCAGTGATTCATTTATTGTGTCGCACACGACACAATATAACACCTTCGGTTTTGCTAAGAAACATGACTAATATAAGGTTTATTTTCTTGACTAATTTATTTCCGATTGATGTTATTCATCATCCGATTCCTAAAATGGAAATAAAATAAACCAACGTTCCTGGTAAGATATCTACATAACAACTATCCACAGTATCATCAATTAATCATGAGATTAATCACTTGTTAATTGTTGTTTCTATTTGTTTTGAAAAATAACTCTGAGTCCTAGTTATTGTTTGAGTAATAAACAGTGCAGTCACAGTAGGGAGTTTGTTTGCATTATTTACAATGTTTGTTTAGTGATATTATAGTAGTGAGGCGCTGATAAGTGGACATGCGGGTGTTCCTGTGGCCCGCTTCGAACTTCATTGATTGTTTGTTTATTGACTTCCTTTTCGTTTCCACATGTAATAGGATATGTAGGTCCAATTTATGCCTTGAACAAAATGAAAACAGTGGCCACTTCTAAACTCTCAAACGAATGAATAATACTGGAAGGGTTTCACTTACAAAAGTTAAAAAGGGTAACCCTTTGTAAGAAACTTAATTAAGTATATAAAATTAATTTATTACTTACGAAGTAAGTAGGTTAGGTATTATTATGGTAGGTACGTTTAGAAGACAGAAAACAATTTCCTGCGATTCGAGCTCTTCCCCTTTTTTTGAATTTTGTTATATAATTATAAGTACATACTGTAGGTACTTAGGTACATATTTATTTCCAAGTATTATTATTTAAGTATTTAAGTTCCTAGAATTTGTTTATTAAGTAGGTATGAAAGTAATTATTTAATTTCCTGCTATCCCTAAGTAGGTACTTAAAACCCAAGTTGGACGTAAATTCATTGTGGTTAAAATGAAGCTACTTTTACATGGCAAATTGTATTTTAAAAGTTAATATTTTACTTTTGTTAATAATATTGTGCAAATCGTGTGAATTTAGTAAGTAGGTACCTACCGTATGTGGTGTTATCTCATTACCTAGTTGAATGAAAGTCGCGCGATGATGTAAATTATAATTCTCGTAAACATGGCGTGACTCTATTCATTTTTGTCTCCCACGACGATGCGATGTCATTTCACCTAATAAATTACGCTTTTAACTAATGTAACGTTTTATTATGAACTCACTTTATGTAATTTGTTGGTTACTGTAACTTTCACTTTGACTTCTTTTGTTATTAAAATACGGTAGGTAATTAAATATTTAATGCCAGTTAAGTTAACGACCCTCAATTTTTTTTTTTAGTTTACCGGCGATGACGAATGTTTTTAATTAAGTATTAAGTAGGTACCCATATCTTACTATAATAGGTAGGTACCTATATGATTGAGAGATGTTAGCCTTCTAATGGCAGTCTGAAGACACAGGTAGGTAGGTACCAAATTTGAAATACAAAATCTGAATCGGTTTGAAAAAAAAATCTAATCCATTGCTTGCTAAGTACCTACAGAAGTTCGAAAAAAAAATTTGCTCAACAACGTAAATAACGCAATGAATGCTGTTGAACTGTCTAAATGAAATAAATAAGCTACGCAATTCCGTGAGATTTGCAATCTCTTTCAAAATGATTCAGATTGTGATTGCAGATTGATCGTGTATTACGCAATTAGGGTGCGGGTAAGTAAATTGTACAAAAAATTAACAATGGTGCGTAATGGTTAAATGAATTATCTGAGACCTAATTATTAACTTATTTATCAAAAATCTAGTAGCGAGTGAAGCAAGTAAGATGATGGAGATATGGCATTTACACCATTTGACTTCTAAAAAAGTCATGACCTATTGAAACGTCCTCTAGTCGAATAAAAGTCAATTCCTACCAACTTATTAGAAATGAAGTTCATGAAACCGGCTTTGATATATTTAGAAACCAATTTGCTAATTTAATATTACAATATTTTGTATAAAGCAATTGTATCTAAAGGTCAGAAGAGATAGCGCAGAATCAGTTCGCCATATTGTATTGTAGGGTTAACATCCTATGTCTATTGTGTTTATAAAAAACAAATGCGATATTACTTTGTTTTGATTTATTATAAACACATTATTCCATTAAAATTCTATCAAGTAAACTAACTTGCGGCTAACTAACGCTAACTAACTAACGGCTCTAACCCATTAGTTCTACCTATATCGTGACATTTCACATTAGGTACTACAAAATTATGGAGTTCCTTTTATTTTTGGGTGTAAAAGTTAACAATAATATATCTTAATAGGTACTTTACAATAATAAATTATGTTACGTAATTACTAGTTTAAAAATACAATTAAGTACTACCTATAACTGCTAGAAGACCCAATTTATATGATAAAAATATGAAGGATACGTTAAAGTTTTAATTAAAAAATATTTTCCAAATTATTAACCCATGTAAAGTCAATGGGTTAAAATATGTCACCCCTACCCTGCTTAACTTTACACCTTAGTTTTACAGGGTTATGGGGTTCCAGGTTTGTAGTTAGACCTTTTGTTGGTAAATGGTCTAAGTCTAAGCTGTAGAACCTCATAAGCTAGCACTTACCTTCAATTTCAAGAAATTTAGTACCTTTTTAATCTTAACGAGTTTAATTTCTATCTCGTGTAAACTCATATTTAACCAAGATAGCTACATAGTTGGAGCCCTTATCTTAAAAACCAACAGTGTATTTAATTTCAAGACTCTCAGCCAGATTACCTTCAGCAAATTAAGCGCGTTCGACTTTTTCTTCACTTTCATCCTTATGCTCTAAGTCATCAACATTATATTTTCTATAATCATCAGTTCATCACATAAAACAGCATTGGTATCTACATTAAAATGTAGATTTCATCAGAAACTATCATAGCGACTCTATTTACACATAATTATTAAAGCAATAAAGGTCAGGTGACGCCGGTGGTAATACAGCTTTCTGCGGAGATGCGGCTTCGCCGTACCGATCTCCCAGAATCGAGTTTGATAAAATAAAAAGCCCACTTACTTGTTGAAGGTCTCCTCGTATTGTTTTATTTCCTTCCTGGAGAACTCATGAAATTCCGTATAAACGTTTACGAATTTATATTTCGGCTTAACCTCCAAACCCTCTTCAAGTTTATCATTGATCTCCTGTCTCCTCGAGAGAATACCAGTGAGCTCGTCTGTGGCAGACATCGTGATTTTTCGCGCCAAAGAAAAGGTTGAAAAATGTTGTTTTTGAAACAGGTAAAAGAGCGTCGGGCGCCGCGAGAGGCTGCCTGCGGCTACGACCTTACAAACACTGGTAGTGCGGGCCGGCGCGCCGCCAGTCAGTGCCTCGCACTCGCTCCCTCGTACTGTAATCAAGTCGCGGGGGACGGACGGACGACGACGGATCGACGCACGTATGTGCCGCGCACCGCTCCATGATCTGCTTAATCTTGCTGGAATCGTTGTAACCTCACCGAGGAGTAAGTATAACTACTGTCCCAACCAGAACTATCAATATCAACCAACATGCTGTCATTCAATAAGATCTTACTACGTTTATATACCTATATGCTTAGAACTGGCTAAATATTACGGTCTTGTATTTTATAAACTTAAGTAAAGAGTTTTTGTTAGCTAGTTATGTACATAATTATAATTATATGTACTTAACTAGCTGCGCCCCGTGGTTTCGCATAAGTCTCGATCGCGTGGGAATATCGGGATAAAACGTATCCTTTATCCTATTCCAGGCATTGGTCTACCCATGTGCCAAATTTCATCCAAATCCGTTTAGCCGTTTTAGTGTGAAACACTTTCGTATTTATAATAAATTATTTTTATAATCTAAGATTATTAATATTATATAGTTAGGATTGAACGAATAATTTGTTGCAATTATTATTTTAGCTTCACTATCATTCGTCCTTATTCTGGTTATTTGTAGCGAGATCCTTTTTCTCTGATTCGGTTTGGGACATGCCTTTGTTTATCTCTTCTTGGGATCTCGCTCGTACTTACTCTTCGCACGTCTGTGAGCAAAAATTTTTACTCACTGGTTGTTCACACTCGCTGGCGTCAAATGCAAGCTTTGGCCAACGAACACCTAAACATAAATAAGTAAGAGCATAGTAGGTAACAATTTACCATCCGATCCTTTGGAGGTTTACATTGTTTTTTTCGTAGGATTTGCCCTGGGAAATCTGGGATGAAATGATATGAAATGAAATGAAATTGTTTATTCTGTAAATAGGATATTGGAATCACTTTTACACGTCATATTAAAAAGTTGTAAAAATAAGCTAGATGAGGTCGGCGTTTCCTATCTGACTACTCTGAGAAGAAAGGCCGAAACAAACTCAGAGGTCACCGTCTCCTTTAAAGTCCAGACATAATCTTGGTCAGGCCATATGAGGACCATGTAGATAAGAGTCTGAAATGGTCTTTTGAGGAAAGAACCACACAGATTTGAGTGGACCTGTCCAGTCAGTGCAAGCATTAGTCAGTAATAGTGGAGCTCAACTCAGAACTTAAGGAGCTCAACGACTCGACGAACAATACCAAAGAAAGGACATTTGGGTAGGTCGCATAAAGTTCTCAAATTGCCAGACCTTCGCTAAAACTAACAGAACGAAAAATAAATATCCACATTGTCCTCACATTCACAATAAAACAATACGGATCAGAGTAGTTAACCCGTAAAACCCTCATAAACCCCGTCGAGGGAAAAGGTGATGTGATGATTGGGTTTACTAACCCGTTCATGATATAAGAATTACCCTATACTATAGCAATAACTGATTGATTTGAAGGGGTTTAAATTACTAACCCGATTACAACGTCGTAATCAGCACCCTAATTGCATAACTACGCTTTCAATCTGTATGATTTTGAAGGATATTACGAATCCATTGCTTCATAATATTTATGTTCGAAATAATGGTCTTCTTTAATTTACGTTTAAATACGGGTAATTTTTACGGGTAAAACTTTTAAAATCCAGCGGGGTAATTACGTATTATACATTCGTATAATACGTAATTACCCTGCTGGGTTTTAAAAATACCCTTAAACCGGTCAAGTGCGTGTCGGCCCACGCACAATGAAGGCTTCCGTGGGATTAATTTACCATGTTTTTAGTGCACCGTACCCAAAGGGTAAAACGGGCGGGACCCTATTACTAAGACTATGTCCGTCTGTCTGTCTGTCTGTCCGTCCGTCTGTCCGCGGCTTAGCTCAGAGACTATTGGTACTAGAAAGCTGGTATTTGGTATGGGTAGGTACCTATACATATAAAAAAAAACAAAAAAAAAAACGCCGACAAAGTGGTTAACAATTTTTTTTTAATTAGGGCTATATAATATCTGTGATTAGGGTTCCGTTTTTTCCTTTTGAGGTACTAAACCCTAAAAATGGTGTATACCTACCTACCTACCATGAGGACTGTGGGAGTGTGGGCACAAGACTAAATAAGGATTACTTATTTATTCTGTACTGTGGGTGCCAGGAACACCTAGGTAGGTAGGTACTTACAGAATTAGGGTACTTACAGAATTATAATGGCATGCGGCGACGGCTTTACCTCGACCATTTTTGTACCTTGACCAATTTACTTAGGTAGGACTTAGGAGGTAGGTATATGTGTCATTGGCCAGCGGACGATCAAGACGCTTCCAACGATACCTACCTCATTAACTTCTCAAATTATGATAAGTCGTTTAGAGGTTATGATGGACGAGATGAACATACATACCCACATGCATCCATGCATACCAGTCAAAATCATAAATAACCCTCTAATACCAGGCGAGCAAGGCAAAAAAGGATAGGTAAAATAATGACCTAGACTAGATATAGATTTAGGTGTAAGTCCGTACATTTTAGTACCTAGTAAAGGTTCTTATCGCAATCGTTTGGATTTTTTACCCACGAAAAAAAGGAGGAGGTTAGATACCTACTGTTCGCGTATTTTTTTTTTTTCACTTTTACGCAGTTATGTACTTGAATCTAACGATCCTGTAATTTGTAATCCGTGTTACAGGTAAGTACCTATTTCCACAGCACAGTTCCACACCATGTGCATTGTCGTCGGCACCTATTGTCGTACAAAATAATAATATAAACAAGCATTAAGGTCCATGCACACACGTCACTCACGTCAACGTCAAGTCACCGATCAGACACGTCAAAAATATAGAACTTACGTAGAAGTTGTAGGACGTTGGCTACACACATAGAGATAAATTATAGTATACGCAACAAACTATGAACAGTAGAGACGGGTTTGAACAACACGACGTTCCTCACCACACTCACTCACTTGTTAGTTTGAGATTCATTCATTTGTATGTCACAGTGAAGCGGTACAAAATGTTATTTTAAGTGTTGGGACATTCAATCATTTTGTATGGGACATTTGAAGTGCCTCTTGTATGTCCTACCCAACACTAATCTGTAGCTCACTTATCTAAGATGCGCACTAAGCCATTTGTGCAATACGCGCACTCAATGTAATATTATATCTCTATGGCTACACACATCGCAGTGACGTCACTACCGGCGCGTCTCAGTCGATGTTTCGTCGCGTCACCGGAAACAACTAAACATGAAACGTGACATTGTGACGGAAGCGTTGCTGTGATTAACTATCAGTTCACACACGTCCCTGAAATTGACGTGACTGATCCGCTACTTAACGATGACGTGACTAACGTGTGTGCATGAACCTTTACGCTGTATAGGATAGCATCATATTGATGACAAAATCCCTGCATAATTAAAACGAAAAAGCGTTTATAAACATTCGATCCTAACAACAATTTGAGACCAGTGTCCAAGCATCATACAAGCGGACCTCGTGTTACAGTCCTATCATCGTTATTAATTTAATCCCGATTAAAATAAGTGAATGAGAACCGAGAGGCCACAAGTAATATGTACATACATTCGAAATGGACCCAACGTCATCAAAGCAGTGCCAATTTTGCAATGAATTAAAAAAGGCCAGAACCAGAGCAATACTTGCATCAATTGGGATTTACAGGTTTGAAATCACCACTTCTATTTCTTTATAATCATGATCAGCACCTTCAGTGGCGGCGTTACGCGTCGCGACGACGCCGACGCGACGTCGCGTCGGCGACCAACGGCGACCTCGCTCGGGCTTGTTGGAGCCTTGCAAAAAAGTTTTACAAGTTAAAGAAAGTTTAATTATTCGTATTTATTTCTCCCCCGGCCCCTGGTCCTAGGGGGCCCCCAAATCTCGAGATGCACTTTTTAATCAAATCCCAAACGAAGCCAAAATAACAAACAAAGAGGCAAAGAGGTTCAGTAACAAAGAGGGTTATTTGTAGTAGAAGTACTCTACGTATGATATAATGTAAATTCAATGTAACATGTTAAAATATTCGAATTCGCTTCGCTCGCTCTTCCATAGTACATTAGTGTTCAACTTTTCTGCATAGGTCGACAAAATAACTCCTATTTCTGTACAAATCTTCAAAGGAAAATTGTACCTATCTGAGACTGGGTGCTTAAATTTTCGAATTCCCTTCGTTCGATCTATCATCCTATATTCTCGTCAAACCTTTCTGCATAAGTCAACAACGACAAAGCATTTCCTATTTCTTTATGTAGACGTATGGTCAAAGAAAACTTTGTCTTTTCAAGGCCTGCTAAAATTTTCGATGTCGCTGCGCTCACTCTTGCGTCCTAATTCTCAAAATTTTCTCTCCTATTTCTGTAAGAATGGTTAAATAAAATAAAATACAACCTAATTTAAAACATCCGTGGCGGTATGGTATGCTAAAATCGATCTCGCTTCGCTCGCTCTGGCATCCAAGTTCGTCTATTATAATATGTGATTTTGGTCATCATTTGATAATAATATACTCATTTATTATGCTGCGGCTACACTTCGCGTTATCGCGAACTTTTCTTCATGCGCTCTCTGCTGCTCAGCGAGTAATCGAGGGGTGTGCGAGAGAGACCGCTCAAAGAAAAGTTCGCGAAGTGTAGCCGTAGCATTAGTGACAGTGTATAATTCAGCTCAGTCAATAGGTATAACGTTTTTCTTTCGACTGGGAAATGAAAGAGACCTCACAAAGCTGATGTCTAGCGCCATCCATAATTGCGTACCTAACACACTTTCGAACGTCTTAATCGTTTACCGAAAAATGTGTTACACAATGTGATAGCTGGTGGAAAAGGGTTCAACGAAGGTAAGCTTTTTCTACACCACTTAGCGCTTTGGCGGAAATAGACACAATATATGTACTAGCTGCGCCCCGCGGTTTCACCCGCGTAAATCTCGATACCCTAGAAATATCGGGATAAAAAGTGTCCTATGTGTTAATCCAGGTTATAAACTATCTGTTTGCCAAATTTCATCCAAATCCATTCAGCCGTTTTTACGTGAAAGAGTAACAAACATCCATCCATCCATCCATCCATACTTTCGCGTTTATAAAATCGTAGTAGTATAGTTTAGTACCTAGGTACTTTCATAGGTTGGTTTAACCACTTTTTGACACAAATGGGCTCACATGGCACATTATCTCTTGTGGAAAAGAAATGTTACACTTTTTTCGCTCTAACTCTCATTATACAGAACTCTGCAAAGCGACAAAATTTTTACAAATCAGTCTCGCAATATCAGAAGATTTAATTATTCAATTATATTATGATTGAATGCTTTTTTTCGTGACCAAGAGCGTACGATCCATTCAGTCAAACGTTCAGCAGGGTCCAGTTCATTCGAACAGATTTATAAAAATAATAATATACATATAACTCCCTATAGTTTTTCTGTATCAATCTACTTGACACGTATGTTCCTTTATCAAGCGTAGCGCAAAAACATTTATTTGTAATGAAATTAATTGAGTGGTTAAATTGTTTGTGAGACTCATTATAATGAATAACATAAACACAGAATCAAGGAAATCCCAAAATAGCTGTTGTGATTGTGAATTGAGGAAGATCAACGCATCGCTCTCGACAACTAATTTTAACAGGTTTGAAAATTCCAGAAGCTACATAAATTTTATTTTTAATCTTTGCCTTACCTACTGTGGTTTATATTATACGAATATAATGTATAATGTATAACAATAGCGTTTAGTAATTCTATGATGTTATATTATGTCACAATACCGACGAAAACATTTTGATCGAGTCACACTTTTAAAGCTAATAAAAATATAGTTTCCTTTAGGGAATTATTGGAGTGTATTACGACTGCGCCTATAATAGCAATAAGTACCTACCTATATAGCAAATAGAAATACATATCTACCTACAGTCACCATAGATCCTTACTATCCTATCCTAACTAATATTATAAATGCGAAAGTGAGTTTGTTTGTTTATTTGTTACGCTTTTACGCTAAAACGGATTTAGATTAAATTTGGCACATGAAAGGACATGGGCTACTTTTCATCTTGGATCGCAGACGAAGTCGCGGGTAACAGCTAGTATTGCTTAATTATGATAATTAACTTTTGTAATTAAATTATAATTTGTGTGACATATTATTTATGTGACACAATCCCAAGTCGATACCTCTCGTGGGAGATTCTAAACAATTAGGTAGATAATTTCATGCGATGTTTTTGTATTGAACGTAAGTACAGGAAGCATATAGAAAACACTCGACACACCTATATAGGTTGGTAATTATTTCGAAAATAAATAGGTTGGTAAAGTAGCGAGAGCGACTCTCTACTACGAACGAACTCCGCGCTCAATTTATGTATTGATGAAGATCATTAGACTGATGCTACCGCGGAGTTCGCTAGCTGTCAATAATCCCTAGGTCATCCTAATACCTAACTACAATCTACATCATGATCAGCAAGCAATAAATAAAATAAATAAAAATCATTTATTTCAGACAAAAAAAATGCAGTCCAGGCAAGATAACCATTTTTTTTATAATACCAACGCCTTGTATCTCTAGCCCCGTGACCCCGCGAAATAGTGTGAGCATGATGACACGAATAACCTTGTACCTAAGTAAGCTGAATGCCTATATCAGCTACATTTTAAATCTTTAAATCTATATTGTTTTTTTTTTCTTCAACATCATCATTCTCCTGCTTTTACTTATCCCAATTTATTTGTGGTCGGCAACATGTATTTTTCTTCTTTACTTCTTCTCTATTAGGTACTTCGTCGTTAGTCGCAATCTCGGTAGCCCCCCTTTCTAGCCATATCATCTTTCACACAGTCCATATATCGTTTCTTTGGTCTTCTTGCTTTTCTTACCAATCTAATTTAATGGACAAAGTTAAAAACAAAACACAGTCACAAAACCATCACACATTATTTCACAAAACTCCCGAGTGACTTGAGGTAGGGCAATTCTGCAAACTTCAATATGTCATTGCAATGACAAGTATATCCTCCATGTGTGCGAACCTTGTTACGATTTGAATATTCATTAAACAAATAATAATGTACAAATGTAACGAATTAGTCAGCATTCTACAAATTTTAATTTAGTAATTGGACCTCATGTTTCCCTTGGGTTAACATTAACAGCTATGACGCCTTTCTCATACCAAGCCCAAATTAACAACACGTTTTGTTTTGAGCCAATTCGATGTAGTCTTTGCTGAGCATCATGAGACGACACTCGAGGTATACCTTGAGCAAAAAAAATCCTAAATCTATAAAAGATGATTGATTAACAAAAACTAATGGTAATATTCTTGTAGAGCGGAAAGCTTTGGGACGGCCCCGGATGTCGTTGAAAATGAAGCGCATCCTGAAAAGACCAAAAAGCGAGGAAAGCGTAGCATTATCAAAGATTACTTGATAGATTATACGGCTAATTCCAATCTTCATGGACTGAAATATATTGGAGAGAAAGAAAGAACATGTCTGGAAAAGTAAGTGAGTTCAACCTTACTTTAATAATTTTTGAGAATTGTTAACAAAATTTTGTGTTGTATTACATTCCAGAGTGTTCTGGCTCTTCATGTTTACTTGCTCTGTGGTACTTTGTTCTGGATTGATCAGAAAAGTTTGGATAAAGTGGAATGAAAGTCCCGTCATTGTTAGTTTTGCTGAAAACCCTACTCCTGTCTGGCAGGTAAGTTCTACTTAAAACTTTTTTAGTTTTTATAAGTTTTTCCGGCGGCTTTTTTGTACATCGAGAGTTTCTTTTTTGGTCCTTATGTCCATGTCTGACTTTACGACCACATTTTATGCATTTTCTTCCTGATTGTTTTGATTTCAGATTCCTTATCCTGCAGTAACTGTGTGTTTCGAAACTAAGGCAATGCAGAGAAAATTTAATTTTACAGAATATTATCACTTGTATATGAATGACCGAGACAATCTCTCTTTATCAGAGTGAGTTTCTTTTTTTTATTATAAATCCAGTTTCATCCTTTTAAAAATCCTGGTTGCCATTAATTTTTGTAATGTTTGCTACTTATATATTTTTAAATTCGTAATGGTAAAGTTTATCTAAATTATTTTAAATGTTTTAGACAACACATGTTTGAAGATTTAACGATGGTCTGTGACGACCATCTTGCTCCTCCGAATGGTCGAAAATTTTCATCTGGAGTGGACACAGTGGACAATATTAAATCGGTTTGCATTAAATACGTTCAAAATTCAAATATATATTTTTCAGGTGCTCTATAATTATTAAATATTTTTCAGGTATCCCCAAATATGACAGAAGTGTTTTTCGGATGTAAATGGAAAGATATACCAAGTGAAAACTGTTCCGAATTATTTTCCCCTATAATGACGGAAGAAGGTCTTTGCTACACATTTAACACTTTGGGGCCAGATGAAATGTTCAGATTAAACAAGTAGGTCATACTTACTCTTGTATTACCTACAATTTTATTGTATAGTTGTAATATCTTCCTAATAAGGAGGTGGATACGTAAAGGTAGCCCGCAAAATTCAATTTTTTTTACGTTTGCTGGAATAAATAAAATTAAAGGAGGAGTAAATTTGAATGGATGAATGAATTATCTTTCATTCAATATGTATGATTCGCGACCACAAATATGTATTATCTATGAATTACTTTTACTGACCTACATATTTTTTTTGTTAGTTTGCATCACCACTACCCTTATTTGGAACATGATCAGCGAGCTGAATCGTGGAGTTTGGAAGATGGATACGCAATAGGAACGCCTATAGAAACATATCCACACAGAGGCGCAGTGAGTGTCGGCATTCGTGTTTGTTTTTAGGGTTCCGTAGTCAACAAGGAACCATTATAGTTGCGCCATGTCCGTCATGTTCTCCCAATAGACAGACACAAGCGTAATGTCGCTTTGTAGCCCAAGCTGTATTATGCTATCTGTCCTATCTATAGCTTTTCCACTCTGAAATGACGCATCGGGGTGTATGTAAAATGCGGTAGCTAAGACAAGCTATACCTCATGTCATTGAGTTCTCTCATACATTCTGTATAGAACAAAAACATACCTGGCAGGGAGGGGGGGGGGGGCGGGGGGGCACTTGACTCTAACAAAAATTAGAACTTTAAAGTTTAATAAATTTTGCAATCCCTGAATCCCGAAATGGTTTTCACAAACTCCCAATATTTTTTTTCGCGATTTTAGTTTGGTCCCATAGTGAAAATTGCATATTGATGAGTACCATTGTATTCATATACGTATGTGAAAAGATACACCTTAAATAAATTTCCAATAGCTACCGGTCATAAAATATGCGTAGGTATCGTATTACTAATGTTGGTAAATCGTTACAGGGATACGGTGTAAAATCTGGACTGACCTTCTTACTAAAAGCCAAAAAAATCGATTTGGACTATCTTTGCAGGGGTCCAGTGCAAGGATTTAAGGTATTTACTGTTGTTATACATGAAGTAAAAAAAAACCTGTCGGATCCGAATGAAGCACATAGATAGGTACCTACTGCCTGATTATCAAACAGTAATAAAAAATCTTATTATTAAGTACCTATTAAAATGTACGTAAAAACCTATCAAGACGGCCGCCCGCGCCCCATGTCAGGCAAGGTAACACTACCAATTAAAAAAAAAAGATCACATGAATACAAGAGACGGGACAACACCCGCACAAATCGGACAGGGTTTTTTTTTACATATTGCATAAGTGCATAATATATTAAGTTATTTCTCAGTACCTAACATATGTAATCGTATATAAGTCTAAACACATTTCCTATGATGTTCGTGTAGATACTGTTGCACAATCCGGCAGAGCTGCCGAGGCTTTCACAACAGTACTTCCGATCGCCTCTATCGCAAGAGGTAGTCGTTGCGGTGAAACCTAAAATGATGACCACTTCCCCAGGCCTCAAACCTTACGAACCTACCAGGTAGGAACATAAAGTATATAACAGCGACCCACTCGTACTTATAAATAAAATTGTTTGTTTCAAATGAATCCTTCTTTATATTTTACAGAAAATATAAAATCGAGTGTCAAAATAGAACCGATTTCTACTTTCAACTGGAAAAAACCTATAAAACTGGATTTTATTATTCACTGACCAATAATGAATGTTCTCATCTAATTAATTTAGCTCGTAAGACAAAATATCGGTGAAACAATGTGTTGTTTTTTTACTTGTTCACAGACGACAATGCTATTTTCCAAGCGAGCGCTATCTCCAATACTTCAAAGTGTATACTCAAGCAAATTGTGAGATGGAGTGTTTGTCGAACTTTACTTACACTCGATGTGGATGTGTGCATTTCGGAATGCCTTGTGAGTCCCTAGTTCCTACTTATTTGAAATCCCTTAAATTCAAATCTTAGTTTGGTGGTTACCCGGGATGGAGTGCTTAAATTTTCAAGCTCGCTTCGCTCGCTCGCTTGCAGCCTACATTTTGAAAGTTTTCTGTATAAAAAAATTACTATGCGGGGTGCAAAAAACAAATAGACAGTATAAACCTATATATACCTTTTACTTACCTACATTAAATTTATTGAATTACTAAGTTGCTAAATGCCGTCATAGTTTATTCATAGGTAATGTAACGAATGAGGGCCACTCGTAATATTTTGTAACACTGCTTAATAATGCACTCTGCGTTCCAGATGGGCCAAATATGGAGGTCTGCAATGCTGGCAGCAGAGAATGTATAAAAAAAGCTCAAAGTAAGTCGGTCATCCTATGGTCTATCAGTAATTTATCTACCAATCAGCATGACAGACAGCATGCATAGCTCTGGGACTTATGTTCAATTAAAACGATTCGTAGAAGTTACGTAAGAAATTAGCATAGCAACCTACATTTTAATTCGAATTTTATTGACTTTCACGTGGTGCCTTATTGGATTTTTTTTCGGTTTTTTGTATGTAACAAACTCTATGAAAGTAGGGAGGTTCCTACCTTCTAAACAGTACCTACCTATCTACTCGTACCATAAAGGGCTCTGGGTAGGTACTGAGCCTCTATCAATTTATGTTGAAACATAGATGTACAGCAGTGGACTGCACTAGAGGGTCATGATGATTGATGATGAACTTATGATACCTAGTATACCTAACCTGATCATTCGGTACGTAACTTCTAACCAAATTTTCAGTGGAACTGGTGACAATTGAAATTGAGTCAGGGCTTGATACTACTCGAGTGAAGAATGAGACTGATTCACTGGGAGAGGCCCTGGAAGTCTCGACCAGGTGCCAGTGTCTACCAGCGTGCACATCCATAGAGTACGAGGCAGAGACATCCCAGGCCGACTATGATTGGGCCGCCATTTTTAGAGCCTATAGATTGAATAACTTATCCGAAGAATTACACGAGTAAGTTACTGGTTAACAGTTTACACAATTAGATCAATTATGCAACCATTTTTTTTACAATTATTTAACTGGTTTTTATTTTTACAAATAGCCTCAGACCAACAAAATGTTGGTCTGAGACAAATAGCATAAACTTGGCTTCCTATTTTATTTATAGGTACTTTAATTGTGTCAGCTGGGGGCCTACCACCACCGCTTATTTTAATCTTACTTCGTGGGGGAAAGAGATGGAGCTATACGTTCTGTAGAGCTTCATCTCTATCCTACACTGAAGTAATATTACAGGTATGACGTAACTTTTCTAAATAGTCTTACCCAGTACTGTAGTCGATAATACATACTAATGATCTAATGGGGAGGCCTATGTCCACCAGTGGACGTCTTACAGCTGAACTGACGATGATGAAGGATTTAATTGCAAGCTTTATATTGACTGCATGGAAAACCGTAAAGCCAATATCAAAATTGATGGGGTTAAACCGAAAGGCTTTACCCTTTAATTTTGATAGATGCTCGTAGGTATCGGATAAAAATGTTTACCTACGTCGTCCTTTCGTAATCCGCTTCGGCGGATGTCCATACTGATGATATTGCGCAATATTCGACTTATCTGCAAAAACTGCATCCTGCCGCGGAGGGAAATAGCTGATTTAGAAATTCAAATACCTACCGCTATCGACCATTGTTGTGCCTATTAGTTGTGCATTAATTAAACTTTGAATGCTGTAGGTATACATTATTAGGGTTCCGTACCCAAAGGGTAAAACGTGACCTTATTACTAAGACTCCGCTGTCCGTTCGTCTGTTGTCTGTCTGTCACCAGGCTGTATCTCATGAACCGTGATAGTTAGACAGTTGACATATTCACAGATGATGTATTCCTTTTGCCGCTATAACAACAAATACTATAAAACAGAATAAAATAAATATTTAAGGGCGTTTTTATTGGTACGGAACCCTTCGAGTCCGACTCGCCCTTATTTATTTTTCTCCTTGCTAGCCTGCGCTGTCCCACTCCTGGGCAAAGGCCTCTCTCCAGACCTTCCATCATTCTATCTTTTGATAAATTAGTTTGTGAATAACGGCTAAGCTAAATCACAGTAAAATAAAATGCTTCTTTTCGTTACACGTCGGGTACATAACTACTTTAAAAAAAATCATGTTTTATTCCATATTCATATCGCACACACGACTGATTTGAAGCCAACAACCTCTCTAAAATAAACCTCCCGGTCAAATACCTTCTTGTGAGGTGTTTCAAAACAAAAACAATCGCACCCCGTCAAAAAAATTCTGAATCACTGGCATTTATAATACTTATTCATTAATTCACAAACACATTATGACTGTGTTGCCCGACTGGGGTAGGCAGAAGTTTAGATACACCCACATTTCGCCCGTTATGTGGTCACTTCATGAATACAGAAAACGGTTTTCTAAAAAAAAAACAGATCCAGACCTGTCAGGGTATCTCTACGCTCAGCAGCTGGGTTTGCGACCACTAAACTAAACAAGGCAGCTGGCCTATCCATACTGTATTAATCATAGATATAAGAATATATTTCTATGGTATTACTATATTATCCTACTATCCGACTTAATATTATAAACGCGAAAGTTTGTAAGTATGGATGGATGGATGGATGTTTGTTACTCTTTCACGTAAAAACTACTGAATGTATTTTGACAAAATCTGCCAAGGAGATAGATGGCATCCTGGGGAAGGACATAGGCTACTTTATATCGACCACGCGGGCAAACCCGCGGGCGGAAGCTAGTTCATTATAAATGTCTTACTGCTGCCATTGTAAACCACTCATCTTTTATTTTCAGCCTGACTTACTCCCGCGTCATGGTGTTTTTCAAAGAAGCCCAGTTCATCACTTCTCGTCGCTCAGAGCTGTACGGCCAAACGGATTTCCTGGCCAACTGCGGCGGTTTACTTGGACTGTTCATGGGTTTCTCAATTCTTAGCGTCGTCGAAATTATCTATTTCCTAACTTTGAGGTACCTAATGTTCAAGAAAAGACAGAAGACATCATTTCCTAATATATTCTTTTATCAGATTTAGTATCCTTATAGGTACGATAGGTACTTAGATTTTAAGGCATGCAGACAAATCATATGAACTGTGTTCAGTCAATGCAGCCCGCGAAATTCAACATTTCTTACGGTTTTTGCAAATTGTAGCACGGTTTTACGTTGAATGTTGATCATAACTCCATATGCGGCTATTATCATGATAACTATAAGTTACTAAACTATAATCATTTAAAACATTAATAAAGCTCTCGAAAATTATATTTGCTACAAATCGTCATATTTTATAACGAAATAGTTTAACAACTTATAGCGTTAAAAAACGTAAGCAATTTTGAATTTCGCGGGTTACATTGAAGGAATCAACATGTCTTGTGATGTGGCACAACTCTAGGGATAGGCTTTTAGGTCCATGTCCAGCACTAGACAAAGATAGAATAGAGGAAGCACTATAGTGACAACACTATAGTGCTTCCTCTATTCTATCTTCTGTCATTAGCAATAATGCTGTTTATTGTTGGAGGACAACCTCCAACAATAAACAGCATTATTGCTAATGACACCCCACACTACCCGTGACCTGTTGCGTTCTGCTGGGTGATAGACGTGCGTCGTTTCATTCATTTTTATTCCGTGTCACCGAGGGCGAGCCGAGTAAGATCGCGTACTTTAAGTACACACGTCTATCACCCACTTTAGATGTGGAGCGGGGCGACCCGGACGAGGCTGGCTAATCTGGCTATAATATATTATTTCATCAGTAGATTTACGATAGGTTTTCTGTCTCTTACATAATGTGTGTTGTTCTTTTTACAGATTATGCTGTCTTCTATGGCGCCGGCGTAGCAAGCAGCGACGTATTGATTTTACAAAAAGAAATTCCGTTCCCGGACCGAGTCCCAGCAAAGTGATTCATCCATACAGCGAATAATGGCTTCAATAAAACTACAAAGATCTGTTGATCATTTTTTTTATAATTTTTAGTACTTTACAAAATGGTGCAAAGATTTGTCGTAATTTTGAAGCACATACTATTATAAATAATAACTTAGCTGTAGTATTAGTATTCACCGATTAAATTTTAGAAATGTAGTAAACTTATTAATATCTTTTTTATTATAAATTATGTAGACAATCATTATAACTAGGTACATATACGTGTTTGGAATGCAAATATAAATCTGTTTTGACACCATTCATTGTTTCAATTAATCCTTTGCTTCATTTTTATTACACGGTACTTGGCCCACTAGGTTTTTTCTTTGGGGCATAACCGATTCTGTTATGTATTTCTTCAATAGTTTTAACCGTTTGTAAGGGCTTTGGCGTGTCTTCTTGCATTTCAGTAGCTGAAGATGAATTATTCCTTTGATCTATCAGAAAAGCTTCATATTCTTTTAAATCGTCTAGTTTTAATGTAATTTCCGTTATAGGCCTTCGGATCATTATGACTGAAAATAAAAAAATATCAATGGATGGATATTATGTACCAAAATATTTCTGGAAAAAATATGTTTTAATTTTAGGAGACAGCAATTGTTACATTTTTGAATGCACTACTTAGAAATATTTTTTATGAACGCATTTTTTATTTTATTTGGTTGGCTGCACTGTAGCCAAAGCAGTGGTGGGCAATATATAAAGAATCAATATTTATATCGATAAGTGAATGCAATATTTGTTTTTGTAACAACCAGAATCTAGCAATAAAATTACACCTTCGGATTAAAAAGCAATAGAATTGCTACATAAAAAATCTCAATCGGCTATAATAAAGCGCGAGTAATACAGCAGCCACTAGACATACGTTTGGCATAAGTCGTGTATTAAACAAAACCTCGACCATCTTGTACCTACTAGTAGTTTGGCCATGTTTTCTAATAGTGGTACCTAATGGCAACTATGTATTAACCCTATTGTTACCATAATTTGGTGGAACCAATAAGTATTTGGAGAGCAGTGGTGGCCCAGTGGTAACGGCCGCGACTTACGAGTTGTAGGTCGTAGGTTCGAACCCCGACAGGCGCTTTACTTTGTGTAAATAATATCATCACCACTGCTCTCATAACGGTGAAGGAAAACATCGTGAGGAAACCGGCATGTCTTAGAACCAAAAATTCGAAGACATGTGACATCTACCAATCCGCACTGGGCCCGCGTGGTGGATTACGGCCCACTCCCTCTCATGGAGAGGAGGCCTGTGTCCCAGCAGTGGGAACATTATAGGCTGATTATGTAATAAGTATTTCTTAAGGCTTTAGGGCCGAAATTTCACTCGCCAAATAACTTTTGAATAAATACGGCTGTATTAGTGCCAAGCACCCCGTTCACTAATGGAACGATAATTCGTTCGTGTGCCCACAACTCGCCTTTGGGTCGAACATTATAAAGCTATACGCGGCGCGCCGATGGACTCGACTGACCGATTGTTATAGATTTGTGAGGCACATTTTATGGCATGGTAATTTGTATGCATTCTATGTACTTGGCAGTAAAAGTGTTACATTTTCTATACACAAGCTGTCATGTTGTAGTTATTTGCTCAGATGATCTGACGATTGAAATATTTTTAACGATAGTATGGCCCGGTGGTATTTGTGCTTACACGAGTAACAATAGCTGACTAAAGAGTTTTGAAAGTGTTGCAGTAATATTTACCGGAGAGACCGGGTGACACTGAAAATATTGTTGACAATTGCAGCAATATTGTAAGAATTGCCTGGCCGTATTAAAAAATTGGCGGAAATGTGTATCAGCCACACAATACCGGGAAAATATGGCCCGGTTAAGAGCATCTTTATGATAATATTCTATTCTTTACTTTCTGCAGTCATGATTTAGTTTTATCGATATTATATGTTGCGATAGTATTTCACATCACTAGTTTGAACAATTTTGTCTACTTGACGTGACGATATAAAGTGTACACGTCAATACTGCTTATCTTTAATCGCGAATATATCTTTTTGTGCTTTAGTTGCGTGAAAGATCGAATTGATTTTACGTTTAAATATATATTTAACGTTATTAAAACTCACCAAAATGCTGTATCTCGAAGATTATTTAGAAAGTAAGCTGTTCTTTGTTCCCCTGCGATGACGTAATTTTTACTGCTTAAGTGTTGGCAGCATTGTAGCGTGGCTTGCCAAAAGTAAAAAGTGCGCGACAATTCAAAATGTTTAGTTTAGTAGAGTGTTGTGACCTGACAAGGTGTTGACTGACTGTTGTTTACTTTTAGTAAATATTTTATTTTTGTCAAATTTCAGTGATTGAGCATCTCCCACAAGAGCTGAGGGACAGGTTCACTGAAATGCGTGAAATGGATCTATCTGTTCAAAGTAAATAAATACTTATTCTTTTGTCTGTAATTTATAGAAATCATGAAATTAAATTCAGTAATAATAAATATTTTTTCTAACAGATAACATGGATACGTTAGAGAAAAGAGTTCGTACTCTTTTCGGTGGATGCAGACGAGGGGAGATGAATACTGACCAGGCTAATACGGAATTTTCTGACATCAAACGGGGATACAATAAGACTCTTGAAGAAGCTGATGAAAAAATGACTTTAGCTAATCAGATGTATGATTTAGTTGATAGATACTTGCGCAGACTTGGTAAGGAACATAAATATTACTATTTTGGGTAAACCCAAAAGGAAAACACTAGATCACTCTTAGTTCGTTGTGCCAGTCACTTGCGTGACTACAGTAAAGTTATTATGATTGATGATTTCTTTGTTAACAATGTCTGAATAATATGCAATTAGTACTAATCGTGCTAGCATTCAATATTTTGCTCCTGAAATGGCACAACTGGTTATTGAAGACTGAAATTATAAATTAATTCACAGACACTGAGCTTCATAAATTTAAATGTGAACTGGAGGCAGATAACAAGGGGATCACTGAATTATTGGAGAAACGGTCACTAGAACTTGATGTGAATACCAACCACACTAGCACATCTAACAACAATCATTATAAGGAAAACAGGTATGTCAACAATAAAGTTGCTACTTTTAGGTTCTCTATTCTCTTGAATAACTTACTTAATTATTTCCATTGCAGGTATCGCATCCGCACCGAAAAGCGTCGCGACAGCTGGGGTAACCGCGAATCTCGGGGACATGCATCTGGAAATCTTTCCAGAACTGATTCTGCTATACAGGTAAAACCTAAGACATTATTAGGACGCTTTGTGGAAAAGGATGACCATGATGTCCCAAATACTGGAGATTCCAACACTGATTAACATGGCCTCAAGTAGTTTGGCAATACATACCATCAATACGAACAAGTAAGATGGAAAAGGATGTAAAATTATGAATGTTGATCTATATTAATTTTATTTACATGATAAATAACTTTATACATTGTTCCCAGGCTGCATTGGGCCGAGACTCCTATTCACTGGGCCATGCTGGCAGTGCTATTGCTGCCGCTGCAAGCCAGGCTATTGCAGCAACACAGCAGGTAAGCTTCCACGTCATAAACATAAAGAGTTACTGGTTCAAATTAAAAGTCCAACATTCATTAAATGTTCAGTTATAATAATTGACGGTCTTGTGGTCTCAAGTATACAAGTTTTGACAAGGGTGGATTTGTACACCCTTCAATATAATGAGTTTCGTTACATTTATTCTTGAAAAGAATGACAGTATGATGGTGATGACCATTGCATGTACCACCACACTGTCATTCTATTTATAATAATTATATTATTCAATTTCGTTTGTATTTGTAGATGCAACACGGTCGTCGTACGGCCTCGCTTAAAGCTTCTTACGAAGCGGTGGCAGGTGGTGAACTTGCACACCATGCGACGTTGCAGACTCACCACACACATCATGATCATGGTAATACCTTTACAAATCTAGTAAAAATAATAATACCAGCCTATTATTGTCCTGCAGCAGGGCAAAGGTCAAATCTCATAAAGAGAACGCACGAGCATCACACTTGCTCAATATGGGTTGGTGATTTCAGACACTTATAGTCAAAGTCAAATTATTTATTTCAAATAGGCACATATAACGCACTTTTGAATGTCAAAAAAAACAAATAAATAGAACTGATTCTAGTTGCCCCTTCCAAAATGTAGTTTTCGTATGGAGAAGAATGGGCAAGAAACTCCACCGTTACTCTTTTATATTTATATGACTATAAGTCCAGGGTTTCCTCACGATGTTTTACTTTCACCGATGTCAGTAATGTTCAAGATAAACTCAGAAAGTTCCTATCTACATAATTAATTCAAAAAGTTATATTGGTACTTGCCCGGATTTGAAACCACAACTTCGTGCATGAGAGGCGGGCCACCGCGGCGCGACGTCTAGTAAAACATTTATCAAATACGTAGGATACACCTCAGAATATCGCCCTATCATTCTGCTTACTATACGGTCAAGGACTATTTTATACCTTTTGTTTTATACTTTTATCAGGACATGGCGCCATGTCGTCGAGCCACAGTCAAAGCAACACTGTTCATGGCCATCATACTACTTCTCATGGACACAATAATTCGTCTTCTTCTACTACTAAGAGGAACAAACAGAAGTAAGTATCCATTTATGACAAGGGGTCAAATGGAATTTTCATTAATTAAATTAATTTAGAGCATATACAGTTTTACGTGTTGGAATAAGATTTATTTTCTGGGTTTTTAAGTGGGTGTCCAAAACTTACGGTGGGGTGGGTGTATTTTTACACATAACTTAATTACAATCACAATAAGGACAATATTTACAACACAATTCCAATTTTTTACTTATGATTATTATTTGTCACAGGAAAAGCAACAGCTACAGCTCCACAGGCGTATCTGCTCACACTCAGCAGGCCGTGGCATCGGCTGCCAGTCGCTCATCTTCGCCTACTGTTGTGTGCGTATTTTGTAACCCTTTTTTTTTTTTGAGTGTGGTATGTCATCCAATGGATGGGCGTGTCAGACTTTTACTGACTTAACCCACCCGTGTTCCTTCAGTTGCCTATTGCCAAGGTCCCGGTATCCCTTTCGGACTTTCCCTCAACCCTGGCAGGCATCGGTCCTAGCGGACCCCGCCAAGTATTTTGTACCCTCATATTTATTTTCTTATTATTTTAAACCAATAATATAATATGTCATTGCACACAGCCGTAACTAACTCTGGAAAAGCTACTTAACCTTTCGTAGTTTCTAAATCTTGTTAGTTCCACGGACTTACAGTATTCCTCGTGATCAGTGCACTTCGTGTGTAACATGTTTAATAAAAAAACCTTTTTGACTTCTTTAGGGCCATGAACACTGTCGTAAACAATGTCGCCATTGAGGAGCCGATGGAGGAGGAATGGACATACGACCCCAACGAGCCTCGCTACTGCATCTGCAACCAGGTTTCTTACGGAGACATGGTTGCTTGTGACAACCAGGATGTAAGTATAATCGTGCTCACATGTATTATTGAGTTTCTTCCCAGATACAAACCTTTTCCCTCAGGACCTTAGAATTATAATAATTTGAAAAAGTATTAAAGTGTTTATTCTTATAATTTCAGTGTCCTTACGAGTGGTTCCACTACCCGTGTGTCGGCATCACTGCCCCACCGAAAGGAAAGTGGTATTGCCCGCAATGCCAGACCAATATGCGTCGCAACCGCGCCCACCGAAAGAACTGAACTCTCTACGACGATGTTACTGCTTTGTGCTTAATCTTATATCGTCATTATGCCATTAATCTACCTGTATACCTTATTAAATAAATAATTCCATCTGCATGCAAGTGTATTTTTTAAATGTTGTAGTGTAATAAGGCCTAATTCGCTAAGTTAGAGCTCAAAGACGATACTTTTCATGGTCGAAACATTTCTAAAACTTATCTGTATAGAGTACGGCAGTGCTAAGTCAGGCTACTTGTCTGTCATACTTGGGACGAGTGTAGCCTGTGGAGCTGTTGCCCAGGAATACGCCAAATTGTCCAACGGATATAGTGGACACGATCTTGGGCCGTGAATGGGTAGCAAAATACGGGCGGTGTGCCTCATAATGCGTTCAGACATAATATCAGATGTAATACACCACCTTTGTCTGAACAACGCATTAGATCATTAGATAAACCATGTGTGGTCGTGTAGGCAAAATGGAATAAGATGCTTGGAGTGGACCGTACCGTACGCAGTCCGTAGTTTCAGTAAAGTATAATGTACTCTGCTCCCTCTCACAAAGAGGAGGCCTGTGTCCCAGCAGTGGGAACATTATAGGCTGATTATATTATATAATGTACTCTGTGGTCTGTATGTAAAATTTTCATGTGGTAACATTGCTAACCCTAAAATGTCCCAAAAGTAAAGTTCTAGAATGAATCACTGAATCATTCATTCAACCGCATACATTTATTCATATCATTCACATTCATAATTTGTCATTCAAAAAATTATAAAATCTTCCATCTCTTCCATGCATTGCTGTTTTGTGGTGAAATAAATTCGAAATTTAACAAAATATTGTACGGAAACTGGTGATAAGTTGTGCCTGACTATAAAAATGTCTGAAGCTAAAATGAAGGAGGTTTGTACATAAGTTTAAATTGGTGATCTCAAGAAATAAATAATCTTGGTCTAACCTGCGACCTGCATCACTCGTTATTATTTATTTATTTGTAGCTACGCAGCGATATCGACGAGCTCAACGAGTTATTAAAACAGGCGAAAAGAAAGAGGGCACAAGATTTACTGTCGCTAGAAATCAGGAAATTGGAAACGGAATGGATAAACTTGAGAGATGCTGCACAAGCCTTGCAGGCGGGATCGCCGGCTCCGTCCACCGCATCAGCGGCGCAAAACAAGAGATACCAAATAAAACTGAATGGATATGGTTAGTAGGCTTCTAATTCTGTATAAAGGGTAATTAGCATGTCATGCACAACATTCATCATGTTTTCTTGAAGTGTCGCATTATCAGATTGAAATTCATATTCATCATCATCATCATCATCTTCTATTTAGGATGGCGCAACTTCTTTGATACAACTAAGATTCTTAAAAATGGAGTGAACTATTTGAAAAACATCAAAGAAAATTATCAGTCTTCCCATATTTAATTTTGATTTACAAATCCAATCATATGTTCAGGTTGGGATCAATCGGATAAGTACATCAAAATTTTTGTAACCTTGAAGAATGTCCAGTCCGTGCCAAAGGAGCAAGTGTACTGTAAGCTTACTGAAAAGTCTATGGAGCTCCATGTTGAAAACCTTGAGAATAAGGACTACCTGCTTATCATCAACAAACTACTGGACTCTATCAACATTGAAGAGAGCCATTGGAAACAGAAAACAGGTAGCTAATTCACTTTATTCTTGTTTTTGTTGTATGCCTACAACATAATAATATGCACTATAACTGACATACAGACATGCAAATTGTAAAGAAAAAACGTTTTTATTACAGTTGTTTGTGACTTCCCTAGCGTGTGTATTTGTAAAATACACATAGTATTTTGGCTTTTTAAGCCTATTGAAGAATGAGTCATGATAAACCTATATTCAAACAAAATGAATCCAGCAACAGTTGTTGTTTGTTATTTCATACTGAAACTTATTAATTGTGATACAAATATTTTCATATGCATGTTTTTCACTTGTAAATATTGGGTTCAAATTACAGATATGGTGGTCATCTTCTTAGCCAAGGCTCATCCCAACATCAAATGGTCCCACATGACAGAGCTTGAGAAGAAGTTTGAAGATCAGCGCAACAGCAAGCTCAAACCAGCAGCTCCTGAGATGGACAAGTCAGCAGATCCACAGGAATCTATTATGGGCCTCATGAAAAACATGTAAGTTATGCATTTTTTAAATAATAATCCTTAAAAGAACTAGAAGTTCCAATTTGTATGTTAGCTGGGGGACAAAAATAGCTATAGAAAGGCATTCTTATTGGTGTATAAATAAAAAAATTGTAGAGTACCCATTTAATGAATCAACACTATTGGCAGATGTACTTGGATCAAGCCATTAATATTTCTTGTTATACCCTTTATGATTTAGCTGTTTGGTGTGCCAAGTTGCAATGGTTTTTCTAATGTAATTTTAGTTTTGTCTTGAGTTTTCTTGTTTTTTTTAAACAATTTAACCCAGTTTCAAAAAGCTGGAACCTCTATTGGTAGGCAACATTTCGATTATTGAATAGTTCAAGGCATAGCTTTCCCAAATATTTAAAATAATGTTAATTTATTTGCAGGTACGAAACTGGGGATGATGACATGAAGAGAATGATTTCTAAGGCCTGGTATGAAGGGCAGCACAAGAAAAAATCTGACACTTTAGATCTGTAAGACGCGTTAAGCTTATGAAAACAGTTTTTATGTGAAATTACATTTTAAGAATAAATGATCAGATTTATTAATTATTTCGGTTTTATTGATTTGTCTTGAATTCTCTATACTGATTACGATTACTGACGCAAATATTCTATTACTGTAAAATTATTAGATATGTTAACTAATGAATGATTAACCTTCTGGTTATCTAAAGTGACTTGGGGGGCAGATAAATAAACATATGAAAAGTATAACACACAATAATTATTTATTTTCTATGAATACATTAGATTAGAGATCATAACATGGAATCGAAATTTTCTACAAATGTTAATATAAGATACGTTGAGAAGTCCGTACTGGCGTCGTTTAATCCACCTTGATGGGGTTGTAGTGAGCAGATACAGGCAACCAGCGAAGACTCCTGAAAACAAGGAAAGAATGAGGGTAAATAAAACATTTATTCCAATATTGTAGCATAGTAAAATATTCAAAATACATACATCTTGTGTGCTTTTTCAGTGCGGCTTGGCTTCAGCATCTGCATGAAAAGAGCGCACAAATAGGCGGCCTGCAATGTGTACAGAACATATTGCCAGTTAGCGACGGTATAATCGTTTTCAGTTTCCGTTTCTCCCACCATCACGGAGCTCATCCTCTCACGATTTCGGGCCATCTCGACGTTTCGAGAACGAGTGTTAATTGCTTCACGTTCCTTGTTTCCAATTTTATGGCTGTGTTCAACGCGGCTGCGGAATACTTTGGTTCGGCGTTCTGAGTCGGTAGATCGACTTAGCCTAGGCTCACCCCTAATTTCGCGGAAGTTTCGACGTTCAGCAGAATGAGCTCTTCGGTCCATCATTAAACTGTCTCGACTGTCTTCCGCAATAACTCTGTCGGCTGACCTAGATTCCACTCGACGCTCCCTGGTAATCTGATCGACAGACAGCCTTTCATTATTCTTAATTTCTCGTCGATATTCTATGTCTGTCTCAATACTTCGCTCAATTCCAGTAGCGACACGATTTACTCTGGATTCGCGGATATCTCGTCGGTCTACTTGCCTTCTTTCTCGAGCGAGTCTACGGTCGGGATTTCCCTTCAATTCTTCTCGGGTTTCTCTAGTTAACCTCTCGTTATAACTTATCTCCTGTCGACTGTCGAGGTCTCCTACTCGTAGGGTATTCCCGATTCTAGGTTCACGGTTATTTCGCCGATCCATTTGGATACGTTCACGTGAAACTCTATAGGTGGGGTTTTCCCTATTCTCCGTATGCAACCTCGCGTCAGTGCGCATTTCCCTACGACTTTCAGTATCTCTCTCGGTTCGGACAAAAATATTCATGTTTCTAAATTCTCGGCTATTCCTTCGGTCCATCTGTATCCCCTCTTGCGAAATTCTATGCTCACGATTTAGCCTAGCTTCTTTCGTTAACTCCGTAGACCTCTCATTATACCTAATTTCCTGTCGACTACCGATGTCTTTTTCATTAGGAATATTCACGGTCCTAAATTCCCGAATATTTCTTCTCTCCATCTGAATCCTCTCGAGAGACTCTCTGTGGTCAGGATTTACCCTATTTTCGTCCCGAGTCTCCCTAGACATCCTCTTATTGAACTTTGTTTCCCTGTTGCTATCAATACGTCTATCTTCTTCACGAGTAATCAAATTGTTAATCACCCTGAACTCGCGGATATTGCTTCGGTCAACCTGTGTCTTTTCGATAGAAAGCCTGTTGATATGATTTTCCCTTTCATCTCGAGTGTTCCTCCCGCTATGTCTAATTTCTCGTCGATCATCTTCGTTTCTAACATTTCGGGTATTTGTATTCCGGGAATCACGAGTATCTCTTCGATCGAGGATTCTTTCGCGAGAAAGCCTTTGCTCCAGATTGTCCTTAATTTCTTCCCGAGTCTCCCTGGTCAACCTCTCGTTATGTCGAATTTCTCGTCGACCATCAACTTCCCTCTTATTTTGGGCATTCATCATTCTAGATTCACGGATATTTCTGCGATCCATCTGGATTCTTTCGCGGGAAAGTCTTTCACCCCGATTTTCCCTATTTTCGGCCTGAGTCTCCCTAGTGATCCTCTCGTTATGGCTGATTTCACGTCGATCGGCAACGTCCCTCGTATTTTGGGAATTTATAATTCTCGATTCACGAATATTTCTCTGATCCATCTGAATTCTTTCGCGGGAAAGAGCTTCCTCCCGATTTTCCCTATTTTTGTCCCGAGTCTCCATAGTCATCCTCTCGTTATGTCTGATTCCACGTTCATCAGCAACGTCCCTCTTATTTCGAGCATTCATAATTCTAGATTCACGAATATTTCTCTGATCCATCTGAATCCTTTCACGGGAAAGTCTATGGTCCGGATTTTCTCGTATTTCGTCCTGAATCTCCCTTGACATCCTCTTGTTGTATCTAATTTCCCGTCGACCATCTACGTTCTTCTCATTTATAATTCTGGATTCGCGTGTAATTCTTCGAGCCACCTGCAGTCGTCCCTCGCTAGAAGAACTACGGTCAATATTTTCTTTATTTTGCTGCCTGGATGAACGGCCTTCCCTCTGTTCGCGACTGTCCTCAAACCTCTCGGTGGAAAGTCGTCGATTCGAGCTATCACGTTGTCGATTTTCCCGGTTATCCTCACGAGCGTTAAGACGAATGCGCATAGCACGGATTTCATCTACTAATCGAGTATTTTTTGTAAGTGACCGCCTCTGTTCGTTGTTTCGTTGCAGATCTCGGCGTTCATCGCTACGTTCACTGTTACGTCTCGTGTCTGGCCGAATTGTAGATTCACGTCGCACTGCACTCAATCTTTCCCTTGCAATACGCTGATTATTCATGTTGTTAGAAGCTTCAATGCTGGGTACGTCATCTTGAGTTCGGCTGAAGACACGTCGTGCATCTCTGTTCAGTGTAGTTCTACGTTCAACAGATCTAAATTGTTCTCTCTGCATTTCACGTTGAGAATCAAACAAGTTTTTAGACAGATGTTCATTACCAAAGCGCTCGCTTCTGTAATCGTTCCTGAATAAACTGTCACGTGGAGATTCAGTATAGATCCTGACATTGCGACGTTCTAATGCATCCCTGGAGGTGCGATCGACAACTCTGCGGGTCAGATCTTGCAAAGATCGAGCGGGATCTCTTTGGTTTACATCCAGGAGCCGTTTGCGACTTTGGGAGATCGCAGAACGTTCAGGACGGAATTCAACTCGAGAGGACCTGGCTATATCAGAGGGAATTTGCCTTGCAACCCTTCGTTTGATATCCACCAGCGGTCTCTCCGACGAGGGACGACTGAATTTTGAGACTCGTTGCCCTAGTTCATACCGCCGATATTCACGGGTTTCATCCCGGTCGTTTAGATGTCGCAGTGCAGATGTAGTTTTGCCGAGCCGGTATGTTCCATGAAGCGAAGATTTCGTATCTTGGAGCGGAGCAGTAGAAAGACGGTCGCAACACTGTTGCCTGCCATCAATGAGGTTGCTGTCGGTGAAGGATGCAATAGGTTGAATAACCGCGACTACCGCAAGTAGTAGTAAACGCCAGTTATTCATAGTAACTGTGTGCTATTATGGTTTGGTTCTCTTCCTTTTGCGATGAATCTGTTGGAAGTGTACCGATGGCGGTCGCTTCCGAACTGAATTTTGAAGCGCTAGTCCCGGCTTATATACGGTTTCGGAGACTGTTTCTATTCAATGCTTATTAGGCGCTAGAACGCATTCAATTTTCAGCTTCCCAC